>NDFZ01003761.1:0-21391 GCA_002192655.3 Mamestra configurata
GATTCAGTTAAGTAAGCTATTGTATAAGGTACGATGGGACTGGCATACACAGTCGTGTAAAAGTCCTTATTTAAAAATAAAGAGTGAAAAAAAAACCAGAGGGTCAAAAGAGTGAATAGGTTACTTCTAGGCAAGCGTGCTCCATCGTCGACCACATCATCGCTTACCATCCGGTGAGATTGTGGTCAAGCGCGAGCGAATCTATATAATAAAAATGAATCGCTAAATGTGTTGCTAAGTGCATAACTCGAGAACGGCTAGAGCAATTTCGCTAATTCCTTTTTTGTTGTATTTGTTATTGTCAGGAGAAGGTTTTTATGAAAGAACATTTTCAAAAACATTATCATCCGGGCGAAGCCGGAACGGTCCACTAGTAATAAATAAAAATACTAAACTATGCTTTCGCTGTCCGTCCGTCCGTCCGTCTGTCTGTCAGTGGGCTGTGTCTCATGAACCGTTATTGGTAGACGGAGAATATTTTGATAAATAAATTAGTTATAGAGTATGGTGGAAATAGAGTGTACTATTGTGGGAGAGTTCCGGTTTGTTTGGCTTGAGGTAACCGGGTTTTTGTGTTGTGGATTTCTGGAGTACCTTCTTTTTAAGTGGCTCTGGTTTTGAGATCAAGGTTAGTTATTTTTGCGATTACGATTCTCGTATTTTAAGGAGCGTTTGCATTCGCATCGCCGACATAAACTGTCTAAAACATATTTTATTTGTCTACAGTCAATGTCAAGTATTTCATCATCATCTGCCTAGCCTTTTCCCAATTATATTGGGCTTGGCTTCCAGTCAAACCGGATTCAGCTGAATACCAGTATTTTACGTGTAGCGGCTACCTACCAGACCTCCACAACCCATTAACTGGGTAACACGGTAATCGGTAATGTCAAGTATTTCATAATCTTATTAAATTGTGCCCATGTCTTACAAATTAATAATTTGAATTTGAATTCGACTTGGAGACTTGAAGGGGGAGGTTCTCAATTCCGTTGATTTATTTTCCTATTTTGTAACCTTATAATAACTCCGTCATTTATGAACTTATTTGAAAAAATATTTTTTTTATGTGAAAGGATATACTTTCCTTTTTATCTTTACTTATTATTATATTATATTATATGTGTTAGCGAGCTGTATCTCATCAACCTTAAGCAGCCAGTGGAAAGTTTACAGTGTGTTTAATAAAAAACATCATTAAATAAAAACTTATAAAGTCTCCCTACATATCTCTCCTTAATAAGATAGAAAGACAAACGGACGGACAGAGAAGGCTCAGTAATAGATGTCCGTTAGTTTATCTTCGGGCACGGAACCCCTAAGCACACCGTTTAAGATACGTTTTGACAGGAAATATTACAATACTAGCTACCGCCCGCGGCTCCGCCCGCGTGAATGTCGAAAATTATCCCAAGGGAACATACTCCCGGGATAAAAACTATCCTATGTCCTTTTCTGGGACTCAAACAATCTCTATAAATTTTATCAAAATTGGTCCAGCCGATTGCGCGTGAAGAAGTAATAAAAATACACACACACTCACAAACTTTCGCCTTTATAATATTAGTGTGATGTGATTTATAAAACCTTATCAACTAAAACACTGGCCATTATTTACACTACAAGTATCTCTACAAGCATCTAACACGTGTGGAGCCATTTAAACGTCTCCGAAGCTGACGCGATGAGTGATGTCACGCCGTCAGTATATCGTAGAGCGCTGAGTAATTATATCATGCTCCTGGTTATAAATAACATTGTATGAAAATCAAGATAATTTTCATGAAACTCCACTGGAAAGGTCGCACACCACTTTTGACAAGGAAATTGGAAACCAGCATCACGCCATTACTAGTTTCCAGGCCTTTTGCTGAGTTGTGGAATTTGTTCGAAAGAGTCACCGCGGCCCTGGAACGCAAAGGGCTTTAGACGGAACACGGATGGGTTTTAGTCAGTAAGAGTCTGACACGCCCTTCCACTCCACCCAGAGCGGAAGAAGTCATTTGATGATTTCCCATCCTTAAAAAAAGTCATTTGCTGAACTGGACCTATTTGGGGAAGCCGAGAGGCATATAAGTTATTGTTTGAAAATTAATCGCGGAGTTCTTGGACACTCTCCCCGAAGTACAATCTGTAGAAGACCGACTAGCAGGCAACCTTGCGGCGATGAGCCAAGCTGTGAAGCTTGGCATCCACCAGTCTTACGTCGCTTATGAGCCTCTTAGCTCTGCATTCCACCGAGTCAAGCGCGGCAAGTTGGTATTTAGCTGAGCCATCCCAAAGGTGCAATACTCCATGCAGGATCGGACTTGTGCTTTGTAAGGGTTAAAGGCTGTCCAGGCGTGAAGTATTGCTTCACTCTATTTAGGATGCCCAGCTTTTTGGCCGCAGTTTGGGCTTTGTGCTCAATAGTGGCGCCAAAGTTAATATTTTTGTTGTAGTTAATATATTTCGGAAATATTTTTGTTCCACACACACACACACACACAGTTCCTTTGTGTATGATTTCAGTTACATAAAGCAAAGCCTCCGCAACCCAGTAACGAGTAACACGATACTCTTTACAAAACTGGAGTCAGATTTCTGGCTTCTGACTATCCGTAACGACTGTCAAAGATATTCAAATTACAGTCGAGACCAACAGCATAACGTGCTTTCCGATACACAGAAGAGTCTCGGAGCGTCATGAATGTTACCCATCCTTGGATCGTCCTCGACAAACGTTGCTTAACCTTGAAAGATCGTTCCGTGCGGCTGTTATTGCTTAGCGAGCCACGAGCCATGAGCTCCTCGACATCTAACACTGGTGGAGGCTCCGAAGCTGACGCGATGAGTGACGTCACATCGTCATTATGTATATCGTATAACTGCTCCGTTGGTCTCGCGGTCGCAAGCGCGACTGCCGATCGTGGAGTCCTGGGTTCGATTCCCACGTCGGGCAAATAGTGTCATTGGGCTTTTCAAATAGGAATTTCTCAGTGACAGCCCGGAGTTCGGAAGTTGGTGGTGTGACATCCCCGTGCCTCGGAAAAGCACGTTAAGCCGTTGGTTCTGTGCCAGATCTCTCTCCAGTCGTGTCGGGTTGCCGTCCCATCGGAATATGAGAGTGATGGAAGAGACGCCGTTTGCGCACACACGCCTGCACTATAATATGTCCCGCACCGATGGCTAGTCTCGGTTGAGAGTGGCCGCCATGGCCGAAATCGGTCAGGAGGACTATAATGTATATCGTAGAGCGTTGTGTAATTACATCATGCTCTGGTTATAAATAAGTTTGGACGAAAATCGAGACATTTTACATGTAGGCAAAGGTTTGGGCCAGTTTCTTGCAAGACACGAATGACTTCACTCTGGAGCGGGAGGGACTGTCAGACTCTTACTGACTTAAAGTGTTCCTTTTAATGCCCCCCAGTAATAACCCTCCCGACCTTTGACTACCGAGCCAGCCCGCGTCGCTGAGCCCGTAGTTTTAACTTAAAATAATAACGATATGACCCAGCCTGCCCCTGCTGTCCTCCCGAAATGACGCCGCTAAGCCGAGGTCCGTAGCCCACAGGAGATGGCCCCTAGCGAGCGGTTATTTAGTTTAACTTATTTTGGAAGCCCTGGCTGGGGGCCTTAAATTAATTTGAGGCCACCACAAGATAATCCGGTTAAGCAGTAACCAGCCTTAGTGGGCTGAACTGCGAGTGGTAGATAATCGTCAAAAAAAATAATTAAATGCCCTTTACGTTTCGGGGCGCGGTAACTTTATGGTGCAGAACTCTTCCTGTGAGAGTGTGACTCGCACTTGGCATGGCATGACGGAATGCCTTGGATCCTTGGATGACGTCCTGGTGAATTGGCCTGTAGACGCAGAACATCCAGCAGCAGCACATGATATCAAGACTTTGACGTCTCCGAAGCTGACGCGACGAGTGACGTCACACCGTCAGTATATCGAAGAATGCTCCTGTTTTTAAATGAGATTGGACTAGAATCGCTATCTGGGTGTAAAAAAAGGCGTTTTGAACAGGAAAAAAGCCGTTCTACTCTGTCTCACTGAGAGTTTAGTTGAAGTGACTTCAGAAGTGAGCGGTTGCATTCTATCTGCAATGCTATTCATCAGGTCTTTTCTGTCAACATCTCACCGAGTAAACTTAGGTGGAGTGAGCACAAAATAAACTGTCATTCCATTCTTGTTTGTATGGATTGACAGCTCACCTCATGTTCACTTCACGTCAGCTTACACGGTGAGATGTTTAGAGAATCGCACTGCTGCAAGCATCTCAACGTGGAAACTTGTGAAGTGAGCTGTCAATCCGTGCAGCGTGCATCGTCACTGGTGTGAATGACAGCTCACTTCGGCTTTCAAATCGACTTACCCATACTGTGCCACACTATGGGTGGGTCGATTCGATAAAATAGTAAATAAACTAAAATGCAAACCAGTGGGTTTGCATTTTTGTTTCGATGCTAAATATCATGTTTGCTTACTCCACTACATTTGGTGTTTTTTGTTTGTTTCAGTTGTAGGTACCTACTAGTACAGGTAAATAAAAAAACAAAAAAAAAAAAACTTTAATGTAAATTGTACTTTTGTAAAAGATTTACATGGAAAAAATTAAACAAAGCCTAGATACTTTGTTTCATTAATTCCATGTAAATCCATTTACAAGGAAAAAATTAAACAAAGCCTAGTAGATACTTTGTTTCGTTTTGCCATGTAAATCCATTTTTGCGAATTAATAAATAAACGCATTCAAGGATGAGACTGAATTTCAGACATTTAAAAAAATACATTATGTCTGTCTCCCTTTGGTGTTTTGATGACAAACTGTTTGGCGCAAATGTTCTCTTTTTCTTTCTTTGTAAATTTAAAACTAAATTGCCAGAACTTAGCTTCAGTTTTAAAAAAAGTACTTTCTTTACATAGAAGAATCAGGACAGATAATAATAAAAAATATTAATTCATAAAATTGCAAGAATGAGCATTATTTCGTTATAATTTACCAAAGAATTTCTACTCTGGTACTACAATCATGACATGCCATCACATCATTCCAAGTATAACAAAATCCACACAAAACCTCAAGAAAAATACCACAGATGCCCCCAAAAATACCATAAACTACATTACAAGACTTCCTGCCCACAGTACTATGATTGCGTACGGCTGTACGACATAAACTACGCGACTGCAATAAAATCATAATGTCTGCTATTTATTTGTCCGGGTTGAACGCACGAGTCAGATCGACTGAAATAGAACGGTGGCACTGTCGAGGTGAAGGGAGAAGGTCAACTTGATTCGGTGATTGAGTTAGCGTGCGTGTAATTACAATTTAGAAAATAAGTAATAGTTATTTATTTGATCATTGGTTATGCTAACGATTGATTGTTACAATCAAGTTGCCTTTATCCCCAATAGAGTATTCAGCTAGGTAGAAAAAAAAATATAATTCTATTTAGTCTGTCCGTTAGATTTTCAAAAAATATTGGATTCAAATTATGGCCATTTCAAATCGCAAAAAAATGAAAAAGATAAAGCGCAAAGTTCAAGAGAGGGGGCTGGTGACGTTCCGACGCTACTAAAAATTGTACTATCGTAGTGACGCCACGCGAGTTTTCAACGCACTGTATCTTCAACATTATGTTTTTTTACGTGAAAAAAGAAAATATACTTGTCCAATTTTTTTTGCAAATCGAACTAATTAGATTTTTTCAGTAGAATACCTTTTTATAGGCTTCTTGTCTACTCTAGGACAGCTACCGACGAAGTGTGCATCTAGTCAAACCGGGTACCAACAGTTAAATATGTAAAACTGGTTGTCACATTGCTGGCTTAAATTTTCATAAATAGTTACCCGAAAGTTTGTATTGTACTTCGCGCGGGTATATATTAAACTGACCGATTAGATTAAGCTGCCTGCTAGATTTTTTCCGACATTTTCAACACTCATCGACATAAATTTTAGTCGATTCGACATGATTGGCGCAGTGGTTGAGCGATTGGCTGCTGCACTGCGTGTCGTGGGTTCGATTCCCGCACGGAATAAATTGTTTTATGGCCTAATGATAGTTGTTTCGGATCTGGCTGGTTGTGTGAGTGAGTTTGTATGTTTGTAAACGCACCCCCGATACAGAAAAAAANTGTTTTATTGCCTAATGATAGTTGTTCCGGATCTGGCTGGTTGTGTGAGTGAGTTTGTATGTTTGTAAACGCACCCCCGATACAGAAAAAAATCCTAGCGTGTGGCAATGTTGTTAAAAAAAAAAGAATTATACACCTAAACCGTGTTTATGAATCACTCCGTATACAAGTGCATAAAAAACCATTCGATAGTTTTAGGTTTATAGCGTTTAGACAAACAGACTGACAGACAGACGCGGCTATATGGATAGTGATGTAGCGCTATTTTACGCTAGGACTTATGTGTTGATCTTCTACACTTACCTGCGCAGTGTCTTCGCCTATATTTACCGCGTGCTATGAATATGGTGCTCTCAATTCATCATGTGATCGGCTCCAATTGATCAGCTGGAGTGAATATTATAATTAGAAGGCGAGATTTATGGAACTGAACCATATCTTCACGCATTTATTCCTCGAGGGATGGCAGAGGCGTATGGTACACCTCCATTTTATGAATTTGACTCCCTATGATATTTGGAGCGAGCTTAATAACCGGGTATAAATTTAGAATGTAGCCTTTTCTTGAAAATTTCTCGATGGAAAAACCCAACAACAATAAACATTTTACATTTAGTTTTTTTTCAGTATTGATATCGTTTGATCTACTATCTATAAGCAAATAGGTTTCTTGCATTGTTTTTAGGGTTCTGTACCCGAAGGGTTACCACTGGGACCCTATTACTAAGCCTCAGCTGTCCGTCCGTCCGTCCGTCTGTCTACAAAAACTGTAATAGGCAGACAGTTGAAATTTTCACAGAGTGCCAGGCCTATTGCCAGTATAACAAGAAATTGTAAAAATTAAATAAAAATTGAAATTAAAAGGGTCCCATGCAAGAAGATGTTTTTTTTTTCGGTTTATGGTACGGAACCCTTCCTGTGAGAGTCTGACTCGCACTTGGCCGATTTTTTTTAATGAATCGGTTCGGTTACACTCGCAACTGTGACAAAGTCGGTTTGTTAAGATGATCACCCATCCCCGGGCGTCGGGAGTCGCAGGGCGATCGCCGGCCACCGTAGGCGCGGGTCTGCGGACGGCGAGCGTTGGGTGGCTCGCTGTCCAATCACCACCAGGCCCGGGTCGATGGCGCGTTGTGTTTCACGCGCGCCTCAAAGAGATGTCAGCATAAAAGACGGGGCCCGCTAGGGCCGGAGCCTGCCAGGGTTGCGGAATTTGTTCGAAAGAGTCACCGCGGCCCTGGAACGCAAAGGGCTTTAGAAGGAACACGGATGGGTTTTAGTCAGTAAGAGTCTGACACGCCCTTCCGCTCCACCCAGAGCGGAAGAAGTCATTTGATGATTTCCCATCCTTAAAAAAAAAAAAACAGATAGATGATCACCCATCCACAAACGGAGCTCGGCAAGCGTTGCTCAACTTTGAAGATCGACCCGCACGACTGTTTTCTCGAAGACCGAAACATAAACAAAATAAAAAAAAACACTTCTCACCGTGGATAATGGAGTAACAAGCTAATACAAGCAATACATCCATATTTACATTGACAAGGAACACGAAATTAAGATGTACGAGTATATGGTCATGACAACGTAAAAAGATAAGTAGGATGAAGTGAGATTCCATGTTTTTAATTTGGCTTATAGAGTTTATGTATGGAGTAGGTATTTATATCTATCTATACATTTATTATAAATGTAACGGATCGCTGTCTGTACATGAAAGATATATGAGAAAAAATATTATTGGGTCTTTTATCAACGCAAATAGTACCCCAAACAATGATTGTTAGGATTTTTGTCTGTGCGTTTGTGCACGCAAATCTCAGAAACGGCTTATCCGATTTAGATGTGATATTTTACTAATACATTGTGATAAGCTTTACTTAACATTTAGTGTTTGCTTCATGTCAATCGGTTCATAAATAAAAAAGTTATGCCAATTTAAAGAATCACGTCGAACATTTGTTAAACTATCCATGTATCTATTCTTTCTCTGTTCAGTAGCATTGACTAGAACCTTACTAAAATTCATAATCTTAAAATAAAAAATGTCTGCCCCAAGTAACTATTCCACGCGGACGAAGTCGAGGGCAAAAGCCGGTATACTAATAGACTAATATAATAAAGCTGAAGAGTTTGTTTGCACGCGCTAATCTCTGGAACTACCAGTCGGATTCGGAAAATTATTTTTGTATATGATAGCCACATTCATGAGGAAGGCTAAAGGCTATACGGGAACGGCAAATTCCTACGGGAACGGAAAAAAAACGTGATATGCGCGTACAAAGTCGCGGGAAAAAGCTAGTACTATATGTAGTATAAAAATTCTAAAGAGTTTATTTGTTTGTTTGAACGAGCTTATCTTTGGAACTAACGCTCCGATTCGGAAAATTCTTTTTGTATATGATAGACACATTCATGAGGTAGACTATAGACTATATGGGGACGGGAAAAATGGGTTATATGCGTACAAAGTCTTGGGCAAAAGCTATGTATGAAATACCTAATTGTAAAGTATTATATGAGTTCTTAGTAGGTGCCTATATTTTTTTCATGTATTTTAATCATGTTCTATTATTATTATCGACTAGCACTTCGCCCGCGAGTTCGTCCGCTTAGATTTACTAAAGACAAAATCTCTCTTTTCACCCCTTGGTTGCGGAATTTGTTCGAAAGAGTCACCGCGGCCCTGGAACGCAAAGGGCTTTAGAAGGAACACGGATGGGTTTTAGTCAGTAAGAGTCTGACACGCCCTTCCGCTCCACCCAGAGCGGAAGAAGTCATTTGATGATTTCCCATCCTTAAAAAAATAAAAAAAAAAACCCCTTAACAGGGGGAGTTTTCTAAAATCCTTCTACTCATAATTTACCAACGTGCCAAAGTTCATCTTTATAGGTCAACTAATTTTCGAGATTTCTTGATTAAACAGTGAATGACCTTTCGTTTTTATATACCTTTATAGAATGTACTAATCTATCAAATATGTTTAATAATCGCAGAAATCACATAGAAATCTGTCCGTTCTAACATTCCTAACTTAATATTACAAATGCGAAAGTGATTATCGTTTGTTTCGCTTTAGCGCCTAAACTGCCGAACTGATTTTGATGAATTTTGGTTCGGATATAGATGGAGGAACCTGGAGACGCTAATTTCACCCGAGCGAACCCGCGGGCAAAAGCTAGTCCCTACGATGACGCGCGATATAGCGAGGAAAACTACATTTTAAAATCGTGAAATTATCGGACAGTAGTCTGCAAATCCTATAATTCTCTAACACTACCGCAAACATATCAACTCGCAGTGTATTTATACCGATAATTCAATGAGTTTGACACAATTACTGTTGCAGGCTCGTAATCGTAGGTTTACGATGCAAATGATCGTAGTCCGATTATATTTAGAGTTTATTCGTTGTGTATCGGGCAGATTGTAATGTGTCTGGTAACAGTTTGATTTGGTTGTTTTAATAGCGCTACAATTTAAATGCGTACCAAGTAAAATATGGTAACTTCAAATGAAATTAACCTACTCTATACCGAGGTGCCTAAAGAATGACGTTTTAAGTTCCAAAATAATTATACACTCATCAGAATAATTGTACGTGTTGTATTTATGTATATTCTCTTTGCCTACCAAAATGGATAAATGCTCACCAAATTTTGTTTTCCTGAAACAATGTTACTTCTGTTACTAGTAGAGCTTGGATGCAAGAGCGAGCTAAGCGAGCTCGGGAATTGGGACACCGCGACTCGGACAGGTTAGGTTAGAAGGGGATGGCGGGGTCTAGTTAGCAAGCGAAGCGAGCGAATCAGACCCCGCTATCCCCTTCGTGGTCGTTTTTTTTAAACCATTGAGCCCCGCAAAGCGGTGCTTCGACTTCGCCTTTTGGTGAGTATACATATTATACATTCTGGAAAGCATTTTAAAATTTTTTGGTGGTAAAATAGGTACTTTTCTGGTAGGCGTTTAAACACAAGCCTTTAAATAGTTTCGGTTTGGAGATATCTTTAATTATGATATCTATTATTGCACCATCTAAACTTTGATTTCCAAGCTCCAAATTTCGTTAAAATAGGAATATCAGAATACGCCTGAGTCGGGATGTGTATACCGAAACTTTGACTCACGAATTCTTTGGAGATGCAATTTTATTAGCTACCTTTATGAGTTTTATTAATATTTTCTTTCTTTCTTTTACAGGTAAGCGAACGTGTTCCACATCAGAGTCATTTTAATTCAGAAAACAAAGGAATATTAAGGTCAAAGTCATAACGTTTATTGCGAACCAAGTGTGCTGTTGGTGTAACGTTAGTACAAGTAGGTTATAGCAGGAAACCAATAATAATATCATTTATTTGCATAACATTTTAGAATAATATATTTAGTGCAAAGATACATTCCGCCATTTAATGATGGCACACGAATTTAAGTCAATTCAACTTGTTTTAGTGGGGATTTCAAAACTCTATGGTCGCTATGCACTCGATGTAATTTACCGTACCGTGTACCCACAGGTGTGTTAAAGATGATCTCGGTGATTCCTGGCTGGTTGCTGGTGAATAGACTATCTAAACGAGGTCAATGTCAAAGTCAAAGTACATCCAAATAATTTATTTAAATTAGACCACTAAAAGGCTGTCAATTTCAAGATTCATATTAAAAATAATCTTTTTTCACACATTTGTGTATGTAATTAACATGCGGTACCGAAATGTTACATGCTTAACTTATCCTAAAAAAAGTATATTGAAAGTATATAGGAAAAGTTACAAATACAGTAAGTAAAAATTTAAATAAAATATGGCCAATTACAAGTTTCCACACGTATCATATGAAACAGATAATTGAGAAAAAAAACTATAGGGTAAAAGCCGGATAGTTGCCACACCTTTTTATAAAAATATATAATTATTATAGGTATATTTAGTTAGTTGTCACTTTATTCATAAAACGGGTAGGTACTTTGGTTTATTTTCTTCAAATTTGTGAAAGTAAAGAACATTATTTTTGATATTTCTAGAATATTGGCGATTTTTGTCGAACTCTAAATTTTGTGGCATCTATCCCATATGGGGGTTAGTTGCCTAATCCATGTAAATTACGTTTAGGATAGGTGCCCCGCCGAGAAAGAAGATTTTTATCGCGCAAAAACTTTGATCGCACCTTGCCTTCCCATGCAATCGCACAGACACATGCAACACGGTCTACTTAGTTGTCGTTGTAAAGTCTCTCGATTGATAAATAAAATAACATGTGATTCATCCGCGAAGCTAGAGTAATTAAAATCGAGGCAACTATACCCCTGGGGCAACTATCCTGGTTTTACCCTACATGTAACACAAAACAGAAAAAAAAACCAAATAAAAGTTTGTAAATAACAATTTACGCTCGAAAAAGTTTTACTTAAAATTTTCTTCCTTACTTATTTTTTTTTTCAATTCAGCAACACTAGTATTGAAAATGTCGATATCAGCTTCCTGGCAGGTTGCATCGTACGTACGAGTTACCAGCTATCAACCTTGTTAACTGGTTTCTCGTCTCCCAAACATGCTTTACTCCGCAGCTAATACCGCAAGAATCATTCATACTTTAGCCCAAGATGTTTTTTTAACCGACCTCCAAAGAAAACTTCAGGAAGCACAACATAAAACAATAGATTCTATTCGCAGCCACACACCCGATCAGATATAGACTCTGATGTCACTGCTGACGTAAGCACTCATACGTCAGATGGCACCGGGAACAAAGATGGCGGACGTACCTAAAGATCGCGGATGATGTCACTAATAGTACGAGAGAGTTACTTCTGAAGGACAATTCTCTTTAAGGAGGATTTGCATCGCAGTCACAAACTTTTTAAAAAACAGGGTCAATAATTCATACTAGCACAGAGTCGAAGCTTCAATTTGAAACTTACCATAGCAAATTCAGCCTTATCTCCACACAGTAATGCATAATTTCTTCTGAGATAAAAAGAAGACGCGCAAATTCGACGGAATTCGCGGGTCTGAGCGGAAGAAATATGTGCATTACCTTGTCGAGACAAGGGTGATTACCAAAGAAATCTGGGTTTTTGGGGGGAAGGGGGTTGGGCCCTTTACCCCCCATGGATCCGCCCATGGTTAGGATAGAAGCAATTTGGACTTCTGTAAAAAAATTACGACGACGGATAATCGCAAAGATGTTGGCGTCATAAAAAATAAGATAAAAAATGTACATAAATAGACATGAAATTAAAGTAGCTCTTTCTTCGAGATAATTCTCGCTCATTTTCCTTGGAAACCAATTCCCTGAGGACGTTATTTGAAAAGCATAATTTATGAAGGCAAGTGGCTATTTTGTTGCTTACGAAGTGCCTGAGGCTAATCTCAAGCGACGCACTGAACCAGTTGCATAACAGTGAACGNGGATGATTACTAAAGAAATCTGGGTTTTTGGGGGGAAGGGGGTCGGGCCCTTTACCCCCCATGGATCCGCCCATGGTTAGGATAGAAGCAATTTGGACTTCTGTAATAAAAGTCGGGCTCGCACGCGAAGCCTGCCGTACGAATAATTGTTTTTCAACATTTCACTTTCAAATGACAGATTTCTTATAGGTTTTTGAAACTATAACTAAGGAACGTATTTTCTCTAAATTTTAGACCCATTTTATCAACAAGCCAATTTTTGCCGCATAATTCTGGTAGAGCTGAAGAGAACCATTCAGGGTTACTTTGTTAACTGGGTTCATCATCATAACAGCCGAAAGACATCCACTGCTGGTTATTTACACCGTGTTACAAACAATCTTTATGATCTTGAGGTATATTTTGTGCTTTAATTTCAATTCTGTGGGTGTGACTTGGCTATCGCATTAGGTTTAGACCTGTGATGATAGTTTTAAGGCATTTAAATAAATAAATAAATAGTTAGGAACAGGCTAGGCAAGTAGGCATATCATTACAGTTTTAGAGTTCATGCAATCAGTCTTTCTGAATTAAGAATATGTGAAAACTTTGAGGCAATTCTCTAATTTTAAAGGAGCGTTCACATTCGCATCGCAGTCCCAAACTATCGAAAACACATCTAAATCATCATAATTTATGCAACTTTTTCACATTGATTCAACAGGGCATTCGCTACCAGCTATCATCATATCAGTCGAAAGACGTCCACTGCTGGACCTAGGCCTCCTCAAAAGCTACCAGCTATAGTTTGGGTTAAAAGACTACAAACTGCACTTTAAGTGCGACAATTGGCCTTGTGGTTAAACTTGAGCGTACCATACACTGTGTCATTTTAATCGTCTAAGCATAGGAACCAGTTCATCAATCCAATAACTACTAAACATACATTTAAAAAAAAAATTTGCATTTAAATTATAAATGATTAAAACATATATATATATATATATATATATTATTCAATTTCATGACGCATGAGTCATGAGGTAGTTTGAAACATCCTGTAGTGAGCGCAGTCCGAGCCTTGTGTTCTAAGGACGGCGCGGATTGAAACGGCGACATTGTTTTGATACGTAAACATTATAAACAGGATGTTTTATTTTTTATTATGCACATCAAGCTACAACAATATGTCAAATTTCTTTAATAGGTTTTTAACTTTATCGCTAATGCATTAGGTTCAAGGTTGATTGGGAAAATTTTACAGTTTTGGGTACCTTGATATACTGGCGTCTGTACCTATTATCTTAATGAATAATTTAAAAAAAATCGCGCCTGGAGGTAGTTTATGTTGGTTACATTGAAAATGAAATTGTTTATTGCCAGATTTACATCCAAATAGCATACATAAATAAGAGTAAATAATAAAAAATAATTTGCAATAACATGACAAATGCAAACTTAGACGCCGCGAAATATGTCACATTAAGTGGGTCACCTTTGTAAAACGACTAAAATGGCACCGTGTATAATTTGACAAGGTTTCAACGTAAAACAAAATATCAGAGAAAACCCACAGCACGCAGCGTTTCCTATAAATACATAACAATAGCATCAGACCTATACAGTCGTCAATCATAGGTTAACCCACATTCAAATTGAGTTTACAACACATATTTAAAATATTAAAATTTGAAATGTAACAACATAATTAGGAAATAAAATTACTAGAAATTAAATTAAATAAAAAAAACTAAATTACAATTATTCGATAAGTTATAAAACAATTAAAGGTAAAACATTACAAATTGAAGTTACTCGTACAATGAGATTAAAATAATAATAACATTTATAAAAGTAGTCTAGAGATTAGCGCGTTCAATCAAACACAAACTCCTTAGCTTTACTTATTATAAGTATAGATAGATTACTAGTACCTACCTATAAAATAATTAAATCATTCAGTCTAAGTCTAAGTCAAGGTGTATAGGTAGAGGTACAATTACGACTGTAATCCATTTCAATTAGAGCGGATACTCTGACCACTTTTCGCGTCAACATGGAGCGGTAAGACTAAAAATAAATGCTCTATTCGCAATAGCCATCTGTACATAAAATGTTTTATCAATTTTGGTCTACAATACAGTACTTATAAGTATTTTAAATATTAAAAGAAATCAAGCTATGTTATAGTCGAGTCTTCCAGTCCAACCGTATACAAATAAATGACAGAATTTTACAAGGAGCCAATTTGCTAAGGAGCCAATTTGCCAAGGAGCTAATTTGCTAAGGAGCTAATTTGCTAAGGAGCCAATTTGCCAAGGAGCCAATTTGCCAAGGAGCCAATTTGCCAAGGAGCCANGATTTGCCAAGGAGCTAATTTGCTAAGGAGCTAATTTGCTAAGGAGCTAATTTGCTAAGGAGTCAATTTGCCAAAGAGCCAATTTGCTAAGGAACCGATTTGCTAAGGAGCTAATTTGCTAATGAGCCAATTTGCTAATGAGCCAATTTGCTAAGGAGCCAATTTGCCAAGGAGCCAATTTGCCAAGGAGCCAATTTGCCAAGGAGCCAATTTGCCAAGGAGCCAATTTGCCAAGGAGCCAATTTGCTAAGGAGCCAATTTGCTAAGGAACAGATTTGCTAAGGAGCCAATTTGTTAAGGAGCCAATTTGCTAAGGAGCCAATTTGCCAAGAAGCCAATTTGCCAAGAAGCCAATTTGCCAAGGAGCCAATTTGCCAAGGAGCCAATTTGCCAAGGAGCCAATTTGTTAAGGAGCCAATTTGCTAAGGAGCCAATTTGTTAAGGAGCCAATTTGCTAAGGAACCGATTTGCTAAGGAGCCAATTTGCCAAGGAGCCAATTTGTTAAGGAACCAATTTGCTAAGGAACCGATTTGCTAAGGAGCCAATTTGCTAATGACCCAATTTGCTAAGGAGCCAATTTGCCAAGGAGCCAATTTGCCAAGGAGCCAATTTGCCAAGGAGCCAATTTGCTAAGGAGCACTGCCTAACTGACCTCCAAGACCCAGTAACTGGTTTAACTACTACAACTACTACTACTGGGTAACTTTTCTCTAGACCTACAAGATTTAAAAAAAAACGATCTTGGCAGAAGTGATAGGTATTCTTTCTGTTGGCGTGTGTTAAATAGTATGTTTGGCTCAGTATTCAACTACGGTAACATCATTTGCTGATGCAGCCATAAGGTATAAGGTCCTCACATGTACAGGTGACAGGGCATGCGGGGCAAGGCAAACGACGGGGCAGAGGACACACAAACACTGAAGATCGAAGCCATCAGAGAACCTCTACCTTTGTGAGTGCGGAATCTATCCAGAGTTTACCAGGTCGGACAAGATAACTCGTGTCCAGGTGGAAGGCTCTTCGATGGCTCGACGAAATAACCAGGAATCTTGATCTTTGCTTCTCTTCAAATAAACAATAAAACCAAAAATATTTAATTATAGTACACCTCATAATAAGAACAGGACAATCAAACATAAAAAGTGTATTATGGGCGGTCTTATCGCACAAGGCAATCTCTTCCAGACAACCTTTGGATGGATTGAATGGAAGAAGAAATATCATAACTTTTCATTACTGAAGAATGCAGTTGAACCTCATTCTCATTTCCGAAAATTGTCCCAATTTCATAGGTCGTAGGTACCTTCCGATAAAATATCGTGATATACATTTACCGTACATCTGTCTAACCAATTTATAACGCACCAAAAAGTATTAGTTTATCGAATCAACCTCGGATATCGGGCCGCGCGTATAGATTTAGTAAAAATAACTTTAATTTCGGCAGTCGGTGTTTTCGGTTGGTTTTTCGTTTTTTGACACCGACTTCCGAAATTAAATTTATTGTATACTTTGTGGTATTTTTTATTTCGAAGTCTTTAAGATTTTTTACTGAAGAGTTCTGTTGCCTACCTCCAAAATCCTTCATCAGATCTTCACCAAATTGCAATAGAGCCAGTTTGGAAAAATACTATTCCAAACAAAAAAAGAATCATCCAAATCGGTTGTCAATTGGAGAAAATATCCTATCCCCCATATGTGATCCCAGCATCAGATCCTGACTTATACCTTCCATCATCAGCTCAGCAAGATGAGATGTTAATTACCAGGCACAATTATCTGAATTTCGTTAGAAAGAATGTGAAAAACATTGTTTGTGCCTTTAAAATTTGAGGGTTGCCCTCGATTTCCCTGGGATCCCATCATCAAATTCTGACTTGGTGCCAATGGGGCCACCTCAGAAGTATAGGCTTTCGAATAAATAAATAATCATCAAAATCAATTCATAATTGATGGAATGATCGCATAACAAAATTCAAAAAAAAAGAAGAAAAAAACAAACAGTCGAATTGATAACCTCCTTCTTTTGGAAGTCGGTTGAANTAAATAAATAATCATCAAAATCAATTCATAATTGATGGAATGATCGCATAACAAAATTAAAAAAAAAGAAGAAAAAAACAAACAGTCGAATTGATAACCTCCTTCTTTTGGAAGTCGGTTGAAAATAGATTTTTTAACACATTTGCTCAAAAAATGCATTTACGAAGCCTGTATACATTGTACGAAAGTTAAAGATTACGCACCATACAATGGAACATGCGGTAAAACAGGTACTCTCATCTAAGTACCTATTTTACCGCACTCCTTGTTGTATAGCGCCGTGCCTATCCTTTACGGTTTTTTTTTAATTTCCTTAAAAAAAAAATCCACCAAGGAGTTTTACATTTCTAGGATAAATAAGCTAAATGATCGAACCTCCTTGGAATCACTTTTCCTCAATACGTTTATTTCACATTAATACCAAAGAGAAAAGAGACGCAAGATGTAGTTCTAATTTTCACCACGCGCACGTGGCGCCACTTGTAAATTCGCGCTATTTTCGTATGGAATGTCAAAGATTGTTGCGACAGCAAACAAAAAGTTTGTTTCATTACCCATTGTACTGTTTTCTCGCAAATGTGATGAAAAACGTGTGACACACGTGCAGAAATTGGGTTTTTACAAACGAGTTTTTTGTTTTTCAATTCAATTCACGAGCCACGGCACTAGTATCATTAATAACTATTCTGAAGGGTCTTTGAAATATTCTTACGGTTTGGGCACTTTGTGATTGAATAAGAAAATTCCAAAAACCCAAACATTATAAATTATTAATCCGATTTCGAAAATAAATCAAAAATACACTTTGCTATAATGCAAGCATTAATGAATTAAAATACAAACAGAAATAATTACAGTTATTATAATTTTACATAAAGAAATAGGTATTTCGAGTAACTTTCTTCGTGAATAAAATAAAAATATATTTGAAATGTAAACAGTGAAAGAAGTTTCTTATTTTCTAATTACTTACCTTCAGCAGAAATCTTTTTTTATTTTTCTCTTTATAATAAATAATTAAACTTTCTTTTTTTTTCTTTAATAATAATTTACTTAAAACACTAGGTAGTGTTAGTAAGTACAGGTATATGAAAATAAAAAATACAGCTACCATTCAGCATAGAGCTGCATCCACCTCTGCATCATTGGAGAATCCCACAACACCACAAAAATAAAGTTTAAGAAATTCTAATTTATAGATCTTTTAACATTTATACAACATCACCAATAGGGATCACGATATCAAAATGCAAAGGGGACCTTCTTGCTGACCTTTGAATTATTTTATTTACATAATATTCACGCCATATTTCTCGATTACTCTTCACAACCATAAGAAAAACGTCCAATATTATTACATTTAAACTTTGTACTAATGCGTCTAAAAAGTATTGATTTCCCATGTGTAAGCTCAATGTCTCAACTAAGATAACAGAAGGCAAAAATAAGACGTCGATCAATATAAATATCAAAGTAGCAATATACAAGCGACGCCAGATGTTAGTTTGTGCGCTCGTGATATAACTACGATAAAGTGAACATACAATTATAATATATAATATACAATTAACTAACAAAGGTAAAAATAAAGCAATAATTCGTATAGCAAGAAATAGCCAATTTGTATTTAAATAAACCATTACTGTTGGAATTAAAGGCAGGCCCCAACCGAAGAGGCTACCTCTCAAATATCTCCTTTGGTCATAATGATCATTGAAAACTTTTACAAAGTCCATGTAAAACATATGACTTAATACTATCATCCAGAACTGCTTTGCTACTGGAGTGTATGAAAATAGCAAGTTAATTATCCAAAACAACCATTTAGACTCTATATAATCTGGTATGTAAACAATTTCGCCTAAATGCTTGCTGAAAGTCAATGTTGAAGAGCACAGTAAGTTTGCTAAAATTGCGTTAAGATACACAAAGTTTCTGTAATTTCGGAACTTCTTTATGATGCACCAAGATGTCACTCCGTATATCCAGATAATTGTTGTCAGCACAAGCACGATAATGTAAAAAAGTAACGCTGCAGATAATGGGGGTTGATCGTATAATTTCACAAAATCACTCATTGCATCGCTTCTATTTTCAGACATGATGTCACTTGGATTGATTCACTTTTGGTTATGGTATTTCTGCACGGGGGAACCATTCACTGTAAAATGGTAGCCCAATATTTGAAGAAAGTGTAAAATTCGGGTGTCACGTGAATTATCAAACTGCACGGTGCACTATTAAGTGCTTTTCAATCTTCCATGAGCTGTAATTGTTCTGCAAATGGTTATGTTATGGGCCCAGATTGGTGCAGTGCACTTCTCACTTGGATGAAAATAGGTGTTGTTTACAAAACTGTCGATGATATAGTAGTAACAGGAAAATGCTACGTTATCGGTGAAATAAATACACTTCACATAAAAAAAATCGAAACACCTCTGAAATTTTGAATGAGTTTAATGTTTTTTTTTTACATTAAACAAAATAAATAATACCAGTGAATTGCGGATATTATAATAAGGTATAAAGGGTAAAAACACAAATGGTGTATTTTAACCCTTTAAGACGAATTTGTTAATTGATAGAAACAAAGGCGCAAAACAAAAATAAAATTTATAAAGTACATTCAGTATCTTTTATTTCCTCCCTGGGCTCAAATGACTGTTTCCAATAGGTTCCTCATGGAATCGATGAGAGTCATAATCTTGTCTTGTGGGATGTTATCCCACTCTTCTTGTATGCTGCAGCTGTTTNATAAGGTATCCTTTTTTTTCTTAGCCTATTGTGTCCCACTGTTGGGCAAAGGCCTCCCCCATATCCTTCCAGACATTCTTTTCTTGCGCCACCTCGAACCAGCCTTCGCGGTGTGCATCTAGGTTATCTCGCCACCGCTTTGGCCGGCCTCGGCGACGTCGTCCATCCTCTGGCACCCATTGCGTGGAGACTTTTTCCCAGCGCTCACTATGCATGCGGCTGATGTGACCCGCCCACTCCCATTTTAGCCTGGCAGCTTTTTTTGCAAGGTATCGTTTAAAGCATATTAATGCTTCAAATTAAAATTCTTTAGCCTTCATGTTTTGTTCTTAAAGGGTAAAAACACAAATGGTGTATTTTAACCCTTTAAGACGAATTTGTAAATTGATAGAAACAAAGGCGCAAACGAAAATAAAATTTATAAAGTACATTCAGTATCTTTTATTTCCTCCCTGGGCTCAAATGACTGTTTCCAATAGGTTCCTCATGGAACCGATGAGAGTCATAATCTTGTCTTGTGGGATGTTATCCCACTCTTCTTGTATGCTGCAGCTGTTTTAAGCTGGCCAAGCGTCTCCGGAGCAGGATCACTCGTCTCATATCCGGGCTTCTTGCCGGCCATTTTTTTTTTAAGGATGGGAAATCATCAAATGACTTCTTCCGCTCTGGGTGGAGCGGAAGGGCGTGTCAGACTCTTTCTGACTAAAACCCATTAAAACCCAACCGCAACCCTGCCAGGCTCTGGCCCTAGCGGGCCCCGTCTTCTATGCTGACAACGCGCCAACGACTTTTACACATAACTGTACCACATACCTCGCTCAGGTATTCATTTCAATGCCTGTGGTGTGAGCCCTGGCACTGTCCTGCATAAAAATTATCTTTCGCCCACGGCACAGCATTATGTGTAGTGGAAGCTCTTTTGCCACAACTACGACATGCATCTACTTTATTTATACATACTCATACTTTTGTTATTTTTTTTCTTATTGTTTTTAAGGTGTCTTTACTAATATAATTTAAGAAATACTAACACTATCATTTAGGGTTTATTTTATGTAAAATAAAGTTATGAATGTGGGTTTGTCGTTTTGTGGCAGTCAAATCCTTTTCTTTCTTTTCTTTTTACCAATAAAATGTGTTAAGGGATTTGGTTTTTCGATCGGCGCTTATGCCTCCCCAAATCGTTAATGAACCGCCACCGTAACTGACTCTTTATTCAATGCAGCACTGTGTTGAAAGCTCTCCCTCTCTTCGAGCCACCTTTTTTCTTCCGTCATTACCATACAGATCTAACTCACGTCAGAAAGGAGAAGAATTGAAAGAAACACCCGAAAAGAATTGTACAACAATGCTTTTCGGGTGCTGGTGGGGCTTCCGCGGTTCTGTAGTGCGTCGGGCATCTTTGCCGAGGCTCGCATAGATAGTTTCGAGGCTGTCATGCGCAAGAGAACGGCATCCCTAATGCGTAGGATACGTGGAAGCTCCAACAGCATCCTGAAGGTTATTGTGGAGAGGCCAGACTGCCCTTTTCTGATGCACTGGTCCCGTAGGCATAGCTGCGGGCCCGGTGCTGAGGAAAAATACCTGAATTAGTTTTTAGGAATAATAGTATTTTATATAGCATGTTTTATTTAAATGTCATACTAACATAGCTTATAAGTAATCGCTACTAACCAATATGGACGCATAGTTCGAAATAAAGTTTTTTGATTGAT
>NDFZ01003762.1:20118-36062 GCA_002192655.3 Mamestra configurata
ATGGAAATAATTCTTTATAAAACAGTTATATTCACGGCTGTGCTAAACAACTTCTAGTTGTCTATCGCTGGTTTTCAACTGATAGCAGATATCCTTGCTAATATTTCCACTACGGCATCAGGTATTTTTGAAGTTAAGCTAGTGATGCGTTGTGTCAAAAGTATTCAAACATTTTTTAAGTTCCCATTTTTACCTTAATGGTCTTTTTTGAATTTTTTGAAAGTTTTCTACATTGAAGTTTACATTTGTCGTCAAAGAAACAAATCTTAAACTTAATGTCAATCACATACAAATCATGTGACGCTTCTCTTGAATTATAACACTTAATTTTATTGACTTTATCCTTATTATTACTATTCTTCACCAACACCAAACTGTCTATAACTTGATAATCAACTGTATTTTCTTCCTATTTCAGTCCGGTAGTAATCGAGGTGCCAATCTTCACATCCTCGTGCCGCGAGCGTGAGATAGTGATTCTGCGCTCCGACACCGGCGAGACCTGGCAGGACCACTACCTACACAATAACGACAACCCGCTTATACAGGTCAGTAGCTATTATTATAAAGCTATCTTTATTTCGAAGAATCGCCAAACTTAAAGAGGCCGTGGGCAGGTAATACATTGCTTGAAGAACCTGTTCGACCCCGGGTTTTGGAGTGGCGACCAGGTACCAGAAGACAAGGCGATGGAAAGCCTTCCACAACTGTCCACAAGGTGGACCGATGATCTGGTGAAGTCCGCTGGATGCGAGACGTACAGGATCCGCCCTTTGTGGCGACTCTTGGTGAGGCCTATGTCCAGCAGACAACGTCTTTCGGCTTTAGGCAGCTTACTATACTGAGCTGCCTTGTAGGGAAACATCCCAACAGACTTTGTGCGGAAGGCGAAGAACCAGTCGTCACACAATTCTGAAGAAAGCTTTGTCCAACTGTGGACTGTGATATACTCGGTTGATTGATTGGCCCATAACATTATCAACATCACCCAACATTAACCAATTGTATGTATTTCTATTTCCAGGAGGCGCTCCAACGCGAACGTCAAGAATACGGAGGCAATGAGACAGTGGGCGAGAACGGCGAGCGCGTGACGCGCATCATCACGTGCGACTTCCCGCACTACCTCGCGTGCGTGTCGCGCGTGCGACAGGAGGTGCACATTATCGGCCCAGAGGGCGGCACCATCTCCAGTGCGCATATCCCGCAGGTATGAAAAATCAAGTTTCCGGTGATGGATTTTGATAATGCCCACATTTTCGTCATCATTAACTTTTTTTGTTTGAAGATGACTTGATGACGAGAAATTCATATTGGTTGCAATCTTGGATTTTTTTACTGACCCACTATCTCTAATCTGCCTCTGTTGTTGAAAGTTTGCCAATGAAACTAGAAATCAGTTTTTCCATGTAAACTACTGTTTAACTATTTCGGCATCTATACCTCCATATACGGACTAGACTAAATCGCGATGTTAAAATTCTCCGCGCGATTGTAACATACAATCACACGATAACAACCATTATACAGTTGCCCACCAGACACAACACCCGTCTGGTCGGAGGATCCTCCCTTTTCAAATGGAGGTTTTCGGGACTTTACACCCTGTTCCACAAACCTATATACCTAGAACTTTTAATGTACTGATTTATTAACCTATTTTGTTCTCCTCAGGTCCAAGCGCAGTTCCCAGCAGCGGCTCTAACAAAGCGCATCCGCGTAGGACTACAAGCACACGCGGCCGGCGCAGAGCTATGTCGGCGTGTGTTGCCGCGCCATGCCGCCGTGTCGCCCGTGCTCACCGTAGAGCCTCGCCGCCGCAAGTTCCACCGCTCCATCACCTTGACGGCGCCGCTGCCAGCCATACATGTAAGTAGCACTATTGTACTACATTCCAGCTTGAATGACGCAGTGAATCCTAAATAACGCATTCAAAGTTCGATCAGAAATCTTATATGCCTGCGAATAACCGCCACGGGCCACCAGGATAAGTACATGAAACTCGTTCCTCCACAGTTTGTCAAACTATCTCGGGCACACATGAATTTCTATAGTCTCTATAGTAATAATCTCTTTAGTCTTTTAGATACAGCAATGAAAAAAGCACTCAAACTGAACTTTACTTTCAAATAAATCATTTAAGAGCGTATTTAAATAATTTCTGATAGAGCTTTCGAGTAAAGTATTCATGTATGTTCCCAGGGCGGCACAGAGAAGCCGTCGACGTCGAACCTGCGCCTGCTGTGCTCCATCATGGGCGGCCAGGCGCGCGCGGTGTGGGAAGACGTAACTGGCTCTACGCCACTCACCGTCACCGACGACTGCGCCTCCTTCACCACCACTGTGTCTGCCAGGTAAATATCATCAACTATCGGTAAGATAACAGGCAACAACAAAAATGCCAAGCAACTCCTAGTTGTCTGGCATTTTGCTGAACTGGACCTATTCTGCCCTTACCGGACCTAAAGTGAAGTAGCAGCAAAAACATGATAAATTTGAACTGTAAAGAAAAGCCTCTAAGGATTTAAACTTTTCGTGTTCACTTTTAGGTTCGGGGCACACATTGTAATTGATTTGAAATTAAGTTTCCTTAAATTTGTACCGACATTGTGTGTGTGCCAAATAAACATTTCTTTCAATTGTCACTTGACGGGAAAACTATATCGAAAACGAAACACTTACGACTCAAAGACTCGAGTGAGGAAGCTTGAAGATGGCCAAATACTTTTTCCAAATTCAGCTACTACATATTGGTTCCCAGCAAAATGATACCTGTTGAACAGGGATGTTGCCTGGGTTAAAAATTATAGATTTTATAATCAAATCGCGCATCAAAGATAAGGAGTGGGGGCTTGTAACGTTACTTTCCAGTGAAAAAGTGACGTCACACGATTTTTTAACGTACTGTATCGTCTTAATTTTTGTTTACGTGACAAAAGAAAAACGTGTCCAAAATTTTTTTTGAAATCTATCTGACGGACTAATTAGATTTTTTTTAGTCAAATACAATACATTAAAAAAAATATTTGTTTCAGATTCTGGATGATGAACTGCCAAAACGTCAGCGATGCCACCAAATTGGCGACGGAACTCTACAGGTAAACATTTTGTGCAGGCACAAATGACATACAAATGTGTCAGAAATAAACAAAAATTTGACAAACAGCTGAAACGTTTGTAATTTAGTTTAATCAGGGCCCAGAGGATCCTGACAGGTGTAATTCGTGGCCAAGGCGATTGTTAAAAATGTATGAGATTGACAATCGCATTCGCTAATAGGGAACGTGCACATACTATAAGTGGCAGCACATACCGCCACGACAGCCACAGTGTGGTTAAATAAAGAAACTTTTCAGTCTTGTCATGGTGTTGCCGTCAATGTTTAAATTAAACTTAAATCGATTTTAAAATGATAAAATATGAGCTCCGACCGATTAATAATGATCATAAGCATTGGTCAAGTCATTGTTTACTTACAGATTTGTTTGGTTGAAAAGTCCTACTACATATTAAAGTTAGCTATTTTTACAAATAATACTTTTAGTTGATTTCTAAATGCTTTTGATACTCATAGTTACATATGGTTTTTTACTGCATTTATACACGTTTGTCGTTTATCAAATTAATAATCATGGAAAGAGTACTATTTGAAGGAAAGCAACAGAATTTTACACCATTTGACTTATTTTTATTTTTCTTTGAAGTGTTCAAGCATACAAATATGCAACAATACATCTTCGCTTAGTTAAATATTATTTTTCACTTCTTTAAAATGTTGTTCTTTTTTAACGTGAATTGTCAATGATTCGGATTTGTGCCACCAGGTGGCAGAGCCTACGTTGTGCACGTTACCTCTAAGAATAGCACTTTGTCTAGCGCCTCTGGAATCTATTTTAACCACATGATACTAAAAAATGATGCCATTCTATACAAAGTAGAGTTTTAACTAATGATTGTTTATTCGAATAAATTTTGATCAACAGAGAAATGCTGCTGGTACCATTCGAGGTCCGCATCGTGGTGCTCGGCAAGCGTCTGGACGCGCTGGAGGGACGCCTGCTCGTCATGTACATCACCGACAGATACGCCTACGAGACCTTGCTGCAGCAGGTACGTTATATACTGCCATTACAATTACTTAAGCCTAATTTAAATTCATAACTAGGTTTTGCCACATAACTATTTTTCGTATGTGCATACCCCGTTTTTTCCCGTTCCCGTAGGAATTTCGGGTAATCCTCTCTAAATTTCAGCTTTCTAGTTTCGGCTGTGCGTTGTCTGTCAGTTGCTCAGTAACGAAAGAGTTTTATATATATTGATTTATTAAGCTGGCTTCTCACGGCGCGTGATATCAAGAAAGAACAGAGTTGTACATGAGAATCTTTTCAAACCACAATTCACCTCCTCAAAATCCATATTTTAGTATCGGATGGTATAAAATATTATTAATGGACATTAATCGAACGAAATTAACATTAATTGATCAAACGAAAGCTCGTGTGATGACTTCACTCGGAAAACTTAATTTTGCAACCCCCGGTATAACCGCAGAAGAACTATCCCAATTTTTTCAGGAAATATGCATCAATTTCTGTTTGTATTTGTCTTTTTTTCTAACGGCCCGTTTCAATAACGTATCTACCTTTAACCAACTGTCAAATTAGCTACCAACAGTAGCTGAAACTTCATTTTTGCCTTTGTAACATGACGTTTCAGCCGTAAGTAATAGTCAACTCAGCCATAGCTTCATCTCTTAAAACAAATGAAAAGGAACATACAAATAACATCATAATAATCTGTGTTCACAGGAGCACTACACGGAGGTAGCACACTCGACGTCGGTGCGGTTCCTGGACGGCAAGGACGTGTACCTGGAGTTCTCCGGCAACCTCGTGCCCGTCACCAAGTCCGGCAGCCAGCCCATGCTCACCTTCGAGGTAACTATACGATACTTTGTACTTACAACTAAACTCTTACTCGACAATTACTAACACTTTATGCATTTTTTTTACCAAAATGTCGGTGTTCAAAAGTGCCCTTTTAATTAATATATTTTTTGTTTGATTGATATAAATGATTTGACTTTGACTTCGACTCGGTGTAGGTAATAGTAATTAAAGTGTAATAAAAATAACACTTCTTTGAGTCAATAATTTTAGTAAACACTCGATGACGATTGATTACAAAAAGTTTTCTTCAAAAGGACCTTGAATATTGGCCTTATCTTATAAAGGCGAGTTGACACACTACTCGCTCGCTTTTACGCAGGATTTGAATATTACTGGCTAAAGGCAAGTGTACTGTAACCGTCTGCGGGGAATGCAGAGCGAGAGTTCGCAAGCAAAAACAGTGACTCATCACAATCATATTTACAAAAAACGATAATAACTGTAACGTGATTGTTTCAGGCCTTCAAAGACAACCGAGTTGAGTTCACAGTGCGTGTGAAGCATCATGAAGAGAACCCATCGGGCAGGATCTACTTCATGAATGAGCCCAAGGTAAGAACAAGTTTCTTGAGTATTTTACAAATACGTGATCCATAGTTTTTTTTTTTTTTTTACTGTTGATAAGCACTCGTTTGACCTCTATCTCACCTGTTTGTAAGCGATGATGTGGTCGAAGATGGAGCACGCTTGCCTAGAAGTAACCTATTCACTCTTGACTAAAGACTCCCAGGTTGTAGCTATCAGGAAACACAGACTCTGGCAGGGAACTCCACTCCTTAGCTGTACGCACTATGAATGTGTTGGGTGGGATGTCCATCATGTACCGGTGGCGCATCACCGTACGTCTTGTGGTCCGATGATGGAACGGGCTTGGCGGAATAATGAAACTATGCAATTCCGTCGCACACTCCCCAAAATGCAAAAGTGAAATGCAGTCTTGCAAAATTGTTTTGTCCGGTTTTTTTTTTGTTCGTTCGTATCATGGTTTTTCATAATTAGCAATTCATTTATCCTATAACAGTATTTTCTGGGTTTCGAAACAATTAGTATGATCGAGAGAAATGTTTATATGAAAAAGCAGATTATGTTTGCTATTTCATACAAAAAGTTCTCTCTATCTAGGCACTTTAATGTTAGAACTATAAAGGAGATTCCTTGTTTTAACTGAGTAACCAATGAGTTTTATATGGTTTAGGTACCCAAAGGCGAACAGTCACAAACCCCAGCTTGTGTTTTGGACGTGGAACTACCTGATCGTATCGCACCTCGCGCTGGCAAAAGTCAAGTTGACTACCTTAACTTGGACCAATCTGGTAAGCATTCATAATATTACAGCCACAGTGCTATAATAGCTCATTAACACTGAAACAACCCTTATTCAAATTGACTAAGGGGCAAAAGTTCAGGAGCAATATACTATCATTGGAGTAGACACCAGCAATGCCGCAATTGTTTTTGCACCCGTTATTTAATTTCTATGATTGCTGGAAGACTATTCAAAACTTCTACACAATAGCAAGATCTAAATTAAAAAATCAGCATAGTACACGTCCAATCAATCCTAATGGCACCTCGGCTGCGCTGNAATCGACTGAAAGAGGTCGCCATGTCGCAATTGTTTTTGCACCCGTTATTTAATTTCTATGATTGCTGGAAGACTATTCAAAACTTCTACACAATAGCAAGATCTAAATTAAAAAATCAGCATAGTACACGTCCAATCAATCCTAATGGCACCTCGGCTGCGCTGTAGCAAATGCATATGACAGCGCAGCGGGGATGTGTACTGTGCAGCAACAACCTAACTTCACCGATGTTGTGTTACCTTTGATTCGTCTTATAGTAACAGTCAACATAGAAATAAAGAAAGTTTCGAGGGACTCGCTGACCGATTCGATCGTTTTCTTTGCTAGCCTAAATTGTGTCCCATTGCTGAGCAAAGGCATTTTTGGCCCCTTTATCCTTCCATACCTCTCTATCCTGAGCGGTCTCTCGCCAACTTTGACCCGCAACGGTCATCAGATTGTCACACCACCTCGACGGCGACGTCCTCATCGTCGTCACCTGAACAATATGACTAGATATGTTTGTCTTTAGGTTTCGACGCACTGAAGGACGAGCTGAGCTTCCACTGGGGCGGCGACCACAACAACAGTATCGGACCGGCCTCCCTGCCCTACGCGCACGACCGACAGGTTAATGGACATGTAAGTACAAATTTTCGAAATGTTTAAATACTAGATATGATAGAAATACTATTTTGTCAACACCTAAAAGCAACCTGCCAGAAATATGGCTAATCGAATTTCAGCAAATTGTTGACTTTTTAGAGCGTCGTCTTTACTTAACTCCTTTTTGAATAGCTCGATGTGTCATTAGACCTTGAAATATAAGGTAAGATAAAGTTCTAATTTTATTTTCGTTTGTACAGGACAAAATCATCACAAATGGTGACGTAAAATACCCGACAAAAGAAACCGAAGACAACAAGGACAGTAAACCTCAAGGTAACCATTTAACTAAATAATAAATCCTCATAGAAACTGTGTCAAAAGGCAGAACAATAAAATAAATTATTTTTATGTACATTACAGCAAACGGCGGCACTCTTCATGTAGACTCAAATAAGACTAAAGCGACCTTCGATTCTGACGAAGATAAGACTCCTATGAATACCCTGGAGAAAGGCAAGAAAAAGCCAGAAGGAGGAGTAGGCTTCCTCGGAGGTCTAGCAGACAAGGTCAAGAACGTGTTCGGACGTAGTGAGGAAGAGGAGGAGGAAAAAGAGTCCTCTCCCAAGCCCCAGCCTAAACCCAGAGAGTCTAAAGAAAAAGACTTAAAAGACAAAAATTCAAAGGAAAATTCGCCCGAAAAGTTACCCCCAAAACCCGCCCCCAGACTCATCAACGAAGACCTGTTAGGCAAGGTCGATGATATGTTCAAAGATCTCAAGACTAAACCCCACTTAAAAGAAGATGAGGATATAAGCAACCAAGTCTACTCAACCAAATTAGTGGTCGACGAGGAAAACCCTAAACCAGTCGAAGAAAACCTGTACGAACAATATGAACTCATGCAACCAGTAGACACACCTTTGTGCAATCAGAAAACTGATCCCTTCCAATTCTACGTTGGATGCTGCGAAGGAAAATACAAGAAGGGACAAAAACACCGACATGATGAAACTTCTAACTTAGTCGATAGGATAGAAACTGTCCATTTTGCAGCCCATGAGATGTCTGACAATGTCCACGGTGGCTTGTCAGAAGGCTTATGTATTGTTGAAGAAGATAAGGATAAAATCAAACAGAAAACTGGCGCAGTAGCTGATGATTTGATTGGCGATTTCGAGAAGGCGAAATCTGGTGCCCAAGATAAGGTACACGAATTCGGAGATGGTGCCCGTGGCAAACTTAATAATATCTCAGAATCCGCTGAGAAAGTTGAGGATGATGTAAACAACAAAGCTAACAATTTGAAGAATAATATCTCCTCAGAAGTTGATGATGCTAAGTCTGCAGCCAACGAGACTGTTGATAACTTGGTACACAAAGCTGGAGTAGTCAAAGATGATATCAACAGCAAAGCGATGGCTCTTAACTTCGCTGCCATGGAAATAGCTGAAGAAATGAAACTCCGAGGCAATGAGAAAGTAAACCAAGTTGGAAATGCCGCCGAAAGTGCTGCTAATAACATTAAACACAAGGCGCAAGATAGCGCGACTGCAGTCTCACAGGCAGCGCATGATGTTCAAGAAAATCTAAGCAATAAGGCTCAAGATGCTAAAGCAAACGCTAAGGAATCGCTAGACAACGCCAAGGGAACAGCCAATGAGAAACTTCAATCCATGGGTGACTCTCTAGAAGGCGCCAAGGAAAAATCGAAGAAAGAACTGAAAAAGGAAGCTAAAGAAGCTAAAAAGAAGGCCAAAGAAGGCAAGAACTTCTTCACAGGTCTAGTTTCGAACATTTTCGGAGAGAAGGAAAAGCTTGAAGATGAGGCAAAGAACAAACTCGCTGAAGGAAAGGAAGCCGCTAACCAGGCGTTAGACAAAGCTTCGGCTAAGAAAGGCGAACTCCAAGATGCAGTGGCCAAGAAGCAGAATGAACTTAAAGATGGCGCTGAACAATTAGCACAGAGCGTAGATGACAAGAAGAAACAAGCAGAAAAGGCTGTTTACGATAAGAAGGATGAAATCAAAACATCTATTCACGATAAGACTGCTGAAGCCAAACAGGCCGTCGAATCCAAAGCTGGTGAAATCAAATCTTCAGTTCAAATTACGGTGAGCGAAGTTCAAGATGCAGTCGACGATACCGCAGCCGCTGCCCAAGAAAAGGCTAGCGAAACTAAAGACGCGATCAAAAACAAAGCTAACGAAGTCGGTAATGCTATTCATGATACAGCTTCTGAAATCGGACAAGCTGTTCAAGATAAAACAAGCCAAGCCAAAGACGCTGTTGCAGAAAAATCTAAACAAGTAAAGGATTCTATCCATGATACTGCTGCTGACATAGGAAACGCTATCCACGATAAATCCGTATCATTCAAAGAATCAGTAACTGATGAAGCGTCTAAATTAGGAGATGCTATTCAGGACAAAACTAGCCAAGCCAAAAACAAGGCTAGTGAAGTAGGACAAACAATAAATGATGAAGCAAACAAATTCGGACAAACATTACAGGAAAAAAGTTCAGAAACTAAAGATAAGGCAAGTGAATTCGGACATTCGGTTCATGATGGTGCCAACCAAGTTGGACAATCAATCCAGGGTAAAGCAATTGAAACTAAAGACAAAGCTAACGAATTCGGTAACGCAATCCACGACAAATTCACTGGTTTCGGAAGCGCAGTACACGAAACAGCTAGCAATGTAGGAAACAACATTCACGACACGGCAAACAACGTTGGAAAATCTGTTCACGAAAAAACCAGCGAAGCGAAAGACAAAGCCAGTGAATTAGGACACAATATCAAAGATAAGACTTCAGAAGCTCATGACGCCATTCATGATAAAGCTGAAAAAATAAGCGAAGATGTTCACAAACAATCACATGGGTTCGGACATGCCATCGCGGATACGTTCAGCGGAATTGGACACGCTATTAGCGACACATTCAGCTTTGGACACCACGACCACCACGATAAGGTTGAAGAAGCTAAGGATTCAGTTGCGGAAAAAGCCACAGAAATCAAAGCCTCCGTTGAAAGCACAGGCAGTGAACTAAAAGACGCAGCTCATGGTAAAGTTACTGAAGCAGCTGAATTTTTACACGACAGCGAGATAGTGTTTGGTAAAGCGGTACAGAGCAAAACAGACGAATTCGGACAAGCCATACATGACTATAAAGATACGGCAAAGAGTGATATAGACAGGATAAGACATGAAGCCGAAATCACTACGGAACAAATCAGCAAATCCGCAGAAGACGCCATCAACGCAGCTTCAAATAAGAAAGGAGAAATCCAAACTAGTCTAAACAACAAATTCGACGACATTAAACAATCAGGGAAGGAAGATTTCGAATACCTACAGCAATCAGCTACTGATAAAGCAAGCGACCTGCAAAGGTCGTCAAAACAGGCGTTCGATCACGTACAAGACTCAACCTTGAGTTCTTTCGATAAGGTCGAAAGTTCGGCGAAGGACAAAGTGAGCGATGCCAAGGACAAGTGGGATGAGATGCAGAGCTCGACCAGAGACACGTTCGCGTCTATGAGGGATGACGTGCACAGTTTGGGCAGCTCTGCGGAAGACACTCTTCATTCTTTCCAGAGTTCAGCTGGGAACACCTTCGACAGTCTTGATGATTCGGCTAAGTTAGTTCTGTCAGATACTCAGCAGAATGCTGAGGAGAGTTCGAAGCAGTTGTTCGGAGATGCGAAGGGGTATTTCGAGGGTTTCCAAGTATCGGCTGATAATAAGCTGGAGGAGATCAAAGGGGCGGGTAAAGACGGAGTTGAGGCGGCTGGAGATAGGCTCGGGGAGGTCGCAGATGGAGTGCGGGATGCTGAGCACGCGGCTTTGGAGGCCGCTACAAGGGAAGCGGACACGTTCACAAGCAGTTTGAACAATTTGGGCAGTTCTGTCTTCGGTTCTTCAGGCAAAGGTATGGTGACTATTAAACTACTTCTCTATTATAATTTTCCCCTGCATATGCTAAGATTTAACATATTATATTTGTTCGCGCGATTTTACTCATTGGATTCATTAAAAATGACACTCAGGTTTTTGGATGAAGATAGTTAATTAAAGTGGGGTGTAATTTTTTTTATGAAAACCTATGTTAACATACCAAGTTACATAGTTCATAACTCATGAATAAACGCGAACAGTTTCAAAATAAAGAATAATTGCTATAAAAAAAATCTTTTACTTTTCCAGGATTTATGAAGGATTCGAGCACCAAGTTAATGGAAGCGGAAAAGTCACAATCTTCACCATCCCCCCACAAGAAGAGTTCCGGGTAAGAATAACTTTTTATAACCACGTAGCTCCCTAGACACACTCGCCATACAAAACTATCTGAGATGTAAATAATAGCACGCACTTGACTAATACACGGTAAATAGATAATCCCACAATGACATACTGAAGTAAATAATCCACTGCATTACACCATTTGTTGAACTAGACTGTGAAACGAGAGAGAAAGTGAAATTATTAAAGCCACACGTATACAATACAAAAATGCTACTTTGTGGTGATATTATAGTAGTAGATTTATGGTTATAAATGAGGTTCTTTTGAAGTAATTTGTTTGAATCTAAAAAAGATTAGGTGTAAGGGTATAGGCTAAATACACTGTTTAACATGGGATTCGTTTTCGCAGTATGTATGTATTAANATTTATGGTTATAAATGAGGTTCTTTTGAAGTAATTTGTTTGAATCTAAAAAAGATTAGATGTAAGGGTATAGGCTAAATACACTGTTTAACATGGGATTCGTTTTCGCAGTATGTATGTATTAACTTGTTAAATAATATAGCTCATCAAGTACTATACTCATTAATTGTATATTTTGTAAATTCTTGGCTACGGGGTTAATTTTAAGGGTATTGGGTAATTTTAGTATACTAGACGCTATAATTTCACAGTTCTCATCTAAATATAATCCACATGTGCCTGCTCTTAACTCACATGCACGCATTACAGAATACCGAAGTTAAAGAGGAAGAAATAATCGGCGAACGAACGGCGAACTTCACGATGTATGATATAGTTGTTTAATTTTATTATTTATTGCGACTCGCGCTCGACCTGCGACCGTTTCTCACGACCGACACACATTCATTGATCTCTTATTTATTTATTAGCAATTTTAATGTTAAATCAATATTAAACTATTCGAATCTGTACAGACATACCACACTTGTGCTATAACGGTGTTCAAAAGAAACGGTCGACGGGTCGCCTTGCAGCCTAGCACTGTACATTTAAGAACAATGTTCCATCGATTTCATTCGATTATACTATTTATATTGTATTTCTATACTTTTATGTCTCAACGTACCTCAGAGTACAATTTTAGTGTTTCGTCAAATTTTAATTATTTTACACTTTTGACTAACAATCACGGTTTCAAAGAAATCACTTTTATATTCGATGTTACTTTACGGCATTAACTTTTGAGAATGATTAATATATCTTAGAATCGAGATTTATAAAATGTTTAACAATTTATAAAATAATAATTTATGTAAACTTAATCATGTCTTGCCTAAATCAATATATTTTTTTAATGATAATTGTAATGAATTTATTTCATAATTAACTACAGATCTGTTTCATTTTAATTGACTATTGTTGCAACATGGATATATTGTTATCTTTTAAAAATGTGACATTGTGCATTTTATTATAAATGTTTAAGTATTTATAACTTACATGTTAGACAATTATCAGTGTTTCGTGTTGCATAATTTATTTTATTTTAATTTTGTTTTATTTGTAGAGTTTACACTGCTTTGTACAGTCAACACATAGGTACATATGAGCATGTTTCTACACGCTTTTTTATTTAGAAATTACGCTGTAGTATTGAACCTGAATAGATCTGCTAGTTGTGTCAAATCCGCCATCGGCTGTAACACTATGCTTAGTTTTATATTTTCATCATTCAAGTTTAGTGCTTACTGCCGAGTCCGTGTCACAAAAGGACATTTTAGTAAATAAAAATGTTATATCGTTCTAAAAATATATCAAGTCAGAAGTCTCCATGTAAATCAGTGGCTATATACATAATAAAGTTCTGAGTATCGTCCCGCAGAGCCAGAGGTAAGGACGGGAGATGTAATTTATAGCATATAGCTTGTTGCTTGTGATGCGTCTCTGTAAGTTGTTATACATGTATAAGATATTATATGAGATCATTCTCGAACAATGTGCAGTCTTTTTATTTGCTTTTGTACCGTAGTTGCCGAAGAAACTGTCAAGTGGTTTAAAAAAGATGTATTTTATGTATAAAATTAAGACTTTAAAAGCGGTCTTCCACTCTCCTATTGTTAATAAAAGCAGTTCTCCAGAATTCCCTTTGTATATTGGTTTGAACATAGCATCAGTAGTTAATGTCTCATTGGTTTGCAATCCCACTGTGTACACAACACGCACCACTGGCACCCATATAACTGTACACTATCGCCTATACTGGACCACGTTCAACGCCCATCATTAACTTGGTATTTTGACCACGGAGTATTATTACGAATGGAATTTCAATCAATGTGTAGACTTTCCATTTATATTCTGTGATGTTGCTAAAATTATTGTATACAGGTGACTTTTAAATCATTGGGAAACCATCAGGTGACCAACTCTATGAAAATAATTATCAGATGTTTAAAAGTTCGCAAAACTCAACAAAATGTAGGGAACCGGTGTTTTTTTTCACATGTCACAAAGTAAACACGAACATGAACGACTTCCTCTATGGGGCCACCGAAGTTGTTCATGTTAGTGTTTAATCTCACTTACAAGTCAGCCTGTATTAGCAGAAGTAATGGGCGTTGATAGTATCTGTAAAAGGCCATTGTGTACAGAGCCACACACATGTATGTCCATTCATAAGCCATCATCGTTTATGTTGCACTGCACAGCCACTTTGGTAAGTTATGTTCGCTACTGTTATTTTATTTTGCGTTGCTGGTTTTACAAGCTCTTTTCTTATAGCACTTTATCCAAATTCCGTCTTTTAATGTTTTGTTCGGGCTATTTCGATAATACTGGACAAAATAAATAAGACGTGATGACGTATCGATATCTAATGATGTTCAAGTTGGACAAACATCTAAAAGTTTAATTTCAAGTAAGTGCAACTGAAATCCAGTTAATTATTTGAAATTAAAAGATGACAGAAATAGTTATAATATAGTATAGGACGCTGTAATATTTGACGGAATAGGTATTAAAATTAACATNATTCGCTACTGTTATTTTATTTTGCGTTGCTGGTTTTACAAGCTCTTTCCTTATAGCACTTTATCCAAATTCCGTCTTTTAATGTTTTGTTCGGGCTATTTCGATAATACTGGACAAAATAAATAAATCGTGATGACGTATCGATATCTAATGATGTTCAAGTTGGACAAACATCTAAAAGTTTAATTTCAAGTAAGTGCAACTGAAATTCAGTTAATTATTTGAAATTAAAAGTTAATAAAAAAAAATCTTTACGGGACTTATAGTGTGGCCATACAAAATAAACACACAACCTGGTGATAGAAATAGTTATAATATAGTATAGGACGCTGTAATATTTGACGGAATAGGTATTAAAATTAACATTTTATTTTAAAAGAGCTTGTAAAACATTTTTTTACCCTATATTTTTAGCTTAACAAATATTATACCATATTCTAAATGTTACAGCTTCTTCGCAAAACTTCGGCGCAATCCATGAAGAAAACCTCGGCGAAGCATCGCACCGCTTCCTTAACACCTTATACTCGTACATAGCATTAACACAAAGTATATAAGTACAGAAAACACTGAACAATAAATGTCACAATAAACAAGAAGAAAATAATCAGCCACAAAAGTGGTTCAAATATTTAGCCCTGTGATTTGCCGCCATTAGTTTTTATTGAAGAAGTGCGCTTTCTGTACATTTATTATTCTATGACATTAATCTTAAGATAGCGGAAAGTCCTGTTGAACGCGCTGTATCGTTGACTCAATTTAAAATTATCGCAGTAGATCTCGATGTAAGAAAGGCTGCATTTGTCAGATTATGCTAAACTTAGGCTGGCTGTAAAAGAACACTAGTAGGTATATTGCCGTGCCATTGCTTTTAAAAACATCGATGTTAGGAGTTAAAGAATAAGTGTCAATTCCTTAAGCAATGGACTTAGAAAATGNACTGTAAAAGAACACTAGTATATTGCCGTGCCATTGCTTTTAAAAACATCGATGTTAGGAGTTAAAGAATAAGTGTCAATTCCTTAAGCAATGGACTTAGAAAATGTTCTTCGGTGTCGCATGAAACCCCTAAATTATCTAGAAAATATCTAGTAAATCTTATTATACGCCGTGTCTAGCCTCTTACTCTTCAATAGGTAGGCGAAAGAATTCCAGAAAATGTGTTCCATTTTATATTACTTTGCTTATAGCGTTGTGGTAGGAGGCTATAGGTGACATCGAGTTTCTAAAACTTATAAAATTCAGATTTTAATGTAATGGATATTTAGGTTGTTAGCTACCCATTGTGTGGTTGAAGAGTGTCGGGAATGTGTTAAAAAGCGTTGAATATTTGTTAAAAATATAAAAAAGCCTATAAGTTTTAGGGTTCAGATCGTATTTCTAAATAAAAGTTAGAATTACAGCTGCAGTTTTTAGAGGTGCTTTTATAAATGTGGCAACGTACATATATGTAAAATTTTAAGTACAATACCAACGCCCACCGCCAGAGCGCGCTGCTAGTGTTGCAAAACAGGAATATCCTTAAATCAGAAGCTAGATTCTTCAAAAGCTATTAAAAATGGCGTGAGATTGCGAT
>NDFZ01003763.1:0-36088 GCA_002192655.3 Mamestra configurata
AAAACGTAGGGATTAACGTTTTTGTTGCAAATGTCAGCAATGCAAATGCTGCCATCTTGATTCAGAACTTAGAGCAGGTTTTCCCTTATTATGTTCTTTTTCTATTAGTGCAACGATTTATGAATAGTCAGACTATTCCCGTAAATTTGTAATTTTCGTAAATACAAAAAAGCTGCAGCCAATTTACCTACCTTATATATAAAATTCTCGTGTCATAATGTTAGTTACAATACTCCTCTGAAACGGCTTGACCGACTTTTATGAAATTTTATATGCATATTTAGAAGGTCTGAGAATCGGCTACTATCTATTTTTCATACCTCTAAGTGATAAGGGTTGTCCACCCCTAACATTTATTTTTTATTTTTTGGACAACATTTTCATTTTTATATTTTTATAATGTGGCATTAAAAAATACATACAACCCTAAATTTTCACCCTTCTATCACCAACCCCTATTTTTAATAGCGTTATTAGTACTTTAATTCATTCAGTCATTCTTGTATATGTATATATTTATAAAAACTTGGTTGCTATTGAAACTACCTATAGCATAAACAGCATTGTTTGGAAAAATAAACTGAATATACCTTTCTATTTTAGAATATGTAAATATCAAGAATTTCCATCTACATAACGAAGCAATAAGAATGTGTGAGGGTCGTAGCAGACGGCGTTCTATAGTTTCCACCCACCCCTAAGGGAAAAGGTGAAAGTTTATGTATAAGTGCTGGGGGAGGTTGCGCAAGTCGTAGCCCATAAAGGTGAGGTATTGCAGCAGTACGACTTAGGAGCTGCTATGACTAACGTAACCCTTACCCTTTGTCTGTATTAAATCTACTACTTGGAATAGGTATGGAAATGTACGCTATAGTAGGAAAACAGCCGGTCGATTCTCTTAACATGTCGAAGTGAAAGCTTGGGTGAAGTGATCACGAGGTGAGCTGTCAATCCATATAATCAAGATGTCACGTGATCACGAAGTGAGCTGTCATTCCATCTCGATTATACGGATTGATAGCTCACCTCGTGATCAATGCTCAAGCCTTCACTTCGACATGTTTAGAGAATCGACCCACTGCTGTGTTTCGCGAACCTAATCTTAAAATCGAGATTTACTACTTTATTTTACTTTATTTTAAATCGAGTATTTTAATTAGTTAAGTAATCATTAGAACTTTACTTTTAATGTAGATAGGTATTTAAAGGCATTTTCCGCTACAGAAAAACAATCATTTATTTAATCTTTCACCACCTTACAAGTGGGAACCGAACAATGGAAATTTCCAGACTAAAACTATTTTGGCAAGTATGCGGATCACTTACTTGAGCGACTACGTCAACGCCTTTCAAGGCTCTGTGCCGCCAGTAACTTAATAATTCATATTTCATTGTCAATCCACTGTGACAGTGGATCATATAAAGGTCTCGCGGGATATTGCTGAAATACAGAACCCATTATAAAACTTTACCTGGAAAGAGAAAGAATAATATTTATTTAGCACTTACATGAAACACGCACGGTACATAAAAATAAAAATAAATGTAGGTATGCTAAGAACTAAGTGTGTGTCTCACGGCTGCACTAAAAAGGTCCATTTCAGCGATATGTCAGACAGACTGATGCTGTCTGACGCTGGTTTTCTAATGAACCTTTCAATGGACGAGTGGCGGTTCAGACAGTAAATCCAAAGTCTTTTGAGAACGATTTTTGGACAGCTATAATTTGAAACGGTGAAGTGTGACAAATGTAAAGAAATCCATCAATAGCGGCCCTAGATTGAGTAACATTCGATCAGTAAAAGCAATTTTCGAAATGGTTGGTATAGACAACACGACGTTTCCGCGTGACAATCCCATACATTATAGAGTTTTCGAGAGCCGTTATCGCTGATGGGAGGTTTCTTTGGCTAGCTCTGGCTTTGGCTATTTAGTTTTAAAAAGCACCAATAAACTATTAGAGCTATTTTTAAATTAAATACCAAGACGCTGTAGCCAATCATATAAAGGCATGCAAATAAATTTATTCGTTGTTACATTTTATATTTAAAGCCGTTTCTATGTAAAATACAAAACACAATAAGGGGGCAAATTCTACTAATATTTATGCAACGTTCGCTTTCGATCTCGGTGGCAATGTGTCAAAATACCTCTCATCTACCTAATTTTTAACAGATTGCAAGTACATCGTNGACGAATAACACAATAAGGGGACAAATTCTACTAATATTTATGCAACGTTCGCTTTCGATCTCGGTGGCAATGTGTCAAAAACACCTCTCATCTACCTAATTTTTAACAGATTGCAAGTACATCGTATGTAAGTTGAATTTTATAAAGAAACCAGCTTTTGCCCGCGATTTTGTACGCGCATATCCCGTTCCCGTAGGAATTTCCCGTTCCCGTACAGGCTGTAGCATTCCTCATGAATGGAGCTATTATATACAAAAATAATTTTCCAAGTCCGACTGGGAGTTCTAATGATAAGCGCGTTCAAACAAACACACAAACTCTTCAGCTTTCTTATATTAGTATAGATGAGCTGTGCTGACAAAACACAAAGCAGTGTAAAAATATAACCTTTTCTTTGTTCTGCAAACCCCGGAGTCGCTTTTTGTTGTCGATACATGGATTTGTTACAATTTTTTTAAAGCATTGCGCCTCTTTCTCCTGTATCGTGGATGCGTTTACAAACTTATAAACTCACATACACACACAGCCAGACCCGAAACAACTATCTAGGCCATACAAATATTCGTTCCGTGCGGGAATCGAACCCGCGACACGCAGCGCTGCCGGCTAATCGCTCAACCACTTCGCCAACCGTGCCGTCAAATTATATGTGTCAAATCTTTTTTGTCAACAATATTTATGAAACTGACTGCAGTGGACATGAAAGGCCGATGCCTGTCATATCTCAAGTACCGCTCTGCGGATATTATGAGTGCAAAGCCACCACTGTGCGTCACACGGGTAAATAACAGCTATATAAAGTTTTATATCAACACGTTGGCGTGAGTTGGTTGTCACATATTCCGTTCTCAAATTTATTTATTTATTTACCAACTATGGATGAGTTACAGCTAAAACAAACAGAATAAAAAAATAGCATGTGATACTGACTGCCAATTTGTCAGTAACTTCTTATTAACGAAACGTCAAATTAGGAAATGCTTTTATGAAGCGTCATTTCCCTGCGAAAATAATGACTGAAATAAACTGTCGAAAAATGACGCATAGAAAAACCCATCACAAAACTAAAACATTGTTTTATAAAAAGCGCGTATCCAACCATTCATCAATTATTCATTGCAACGGAAGTAACTGGCAAAAGTGATAAAAAAAACATTGAAGTATTGATGGATAGGTACGAGCTTTTATAGTGGCTTTTTCGATACATCTTAATTGATGTGAATGTTTTATTTACTTTGCTTGTTTATCTATTTCTATGAGCTCGTCGCTAAATAATAAAAGCCGCACGGGCCAAATTCCGAGGTTAAATTACGCTTGCTGAGGTCGATCCAAGGATGGGTGACTAACCATTACATACCGAGTTTCCCCGGAAACACGTGTTTCCCCCGTGCCTCGGATACATATAATCGAAATAAAGTAAATAAAAGAGTAAACAGATATGCATGGAGCAAATTGAAGTACTATAAAAATAACCAAAAATTTGGATGATATTATAAGAATGTATATGCATATGTACGTGTAATGCGTAAATAAATACTTAAATAGTTTACCACCAATGAAAACAAAACAAACCATTCGGCTAACCATACATCTTCTTCCCCTCAGCACGTTACTTAAGGCACAACAGGAGGAAATATTGGGCCGATCGTGAGCCATGCAGCCTACCCGCAAACCCATAACACGCAATATGCTTTAGATAAATAGCTACTAATGTTTTTTTTTTAAATATTAATCAGAAGGTGCTTACATGATTTCCGAACAGATTTACAGGTGACTTCCGCTGTCCTTGAAATACCTGCAGGAAAAATATTTAGATCAGTAGGTGATACAAAAAAAAAAACCGGCCAAGTGCGAGTCGGACCCGCCGCGTGCAAAGAGTTCCGATCGAATAATATTTTTTTACACTCTACTTTAAACTCATAGACTTCTTATAGGTTTTACTGTTATCTATATATAGGTTAAGAACGTTTTTTTTTTTTAAATTTACGCTGATAGATTCGGAGATATGGGGGTAATGGTTAATTTTCATTTATTTCCTTTAATAGCTCTGGAATGAAAAAAATATTAATAAATAATATTTGAATAATTACAAAAAATATTTTGAGACTTATGATGAGACCTTTGATTTGATATGTCACACAGTTCAGTTGGAAATCATTTTTTTTTTCTTATTTTCATCAAAATCGGTATCCTAGACCCCTTTCAGTGTTTTTCGATATTCCTCATAGTTTTGGATTTGGAAATCCACGCAAACTTTAAAAATTCACCCTGTATTTATGTTCTTACTTGAAAAAAAATTAATTTAATGCAAGAAGTTGTTAAAGCCAACCCCAGATGCCCCACCGCTTATCCACACTTATTCATAACCACGGAAATTAACAAATAATTGTAAACTACTTACTGAAATACTTAATTATAAAACCCAGTTTGTGTGCCTAACACAGACGAAGTTCTTTGATTAAGTACTTATCCTAAGACCGTGTTCTAATAACGGCAATGGCTGCCGCACGAATATGCGAACGTCGCTATAATTTGTCACTTAATTTTTCGGAAACCCTCCGTTCCGGCGTCACGCCGTTCGTCACTGTATTAAGGCCGATTCACACACATTCACAGAAAAGTTTTTTTTATTTTTTTATTGGCTTCTCGTCGTGACCTATGAGGTTGTCGACTGCTTAACCGGGCTTGCCTGTGATGGCCTTAATATAAATATTAAAGCCTCCAGTCAGGGCTCAGTGAAGTCACAGTACCGCCACCGTTATAAATATTATTTTATACAATCTCTATGAACGCGTTCACACCTGTCAGTGTCAGCAACCACAGACGTAATCGGCGGCGACAATATTTTTATCGGATCATGGACGCCGCTGCATCAAAATGAAATGAAGAAATATACTGTTTTGTATAATTTGTAAAGACTCAAAATAAATAAATTCTTTCGTCTTTTATTATTTTTAGGTCATGAGATCTCCTTTTGTTTCTCTTAATTGCCATAGTTCATTCACCCATTTTCTTTTTTCTTAATGATTGATTGAATGCTTTTCTTCTTCCGTATTATTGAATAAAGCCATAGGAACAATCACAATTACTTCAGTACGTAGGACACGTTTAGCCTGAAGATCCGTAGAAAATGAGTACTAACATATGGGAATTGAAGCACTGCCACATCACTGGACCGGTGCGGACGCGTTGCCGGAACTGTGACTTCACTGATGTGTGTGAATCCAGGTACCGATATCGATACTTGAAGAATACCGATATTTTTAAGAAAATACCGATAACAGTATCGATATCTGGGATAAATACTAGTATTTTATATCATTAATTTGAGTATCGGTATAAAATATCGATAATTATATCAAAACTCAGTACCGATATCATGCTACAATGTGACGTCACAGAATCTTTATTGATGATTCCTAAGTAAATACAATTTTATTACAGTCGCGAATCATATTTTGATCAAGATTCAACCTGACACTGACCTGCAAATTGCAAAAAACGCAAGAAAATTTTAATAATAACGGTATTATATCGATACCTTAATACCGGTATTTATACCGATATTTTAGTATCTTTATCCACATTATATCGGTATTCAGTCCCTGTGTGAATCGGCCTTTAAGGCGAGTTCGTCAACTACATCGAGCACGAAATAGCTGCTCTCATCGTCAGCACTTCCGGCAGTAGCTCTTTCATTATCTCTATTTGAAGCCGTTACTAAACATCATTTGTATTGTAACGATTGCTCGGGATAATCTCTAGTACCGTCTAATTCTTTTATTTATGTACACACAAGACACTTATACGGTAAAGTTACAAACAGAGAGAAGAGCATAAAGGTACTCTTTATTTCAAAAGAAATTTTATCTATTTGATGTGCGACAGAAGAGTAGGATGACCAACGTAGACAGAGAAGCGAACTAACTTAGCTAAAACATATTATTATTATAAATGATGTTTATTTTGTAGGTACCCACCTACAAAATAAACATCATTTATAATAATAAAACATAACACTTTTACACGTCAATCTTTTCGGGTATTTTCAAACTAGATGAGGCCGGTGTTTCCTAGCGGACTACTCTGAGAAGAAACACCGAAACAAACTCAGAGGTCAAAGTCTCTTCATAAAGTTCATACAATCGTACTGGTCAAACATATGAGAACCATGTAGGTTGAGTGAACCTGTAAGGACATTTGGGTAGGCCGCATAAAGAACTCAAACTGCCAGACTAACATGAAATGAAATGAAACCCTAATATTGCGATGTACATGGTTCTCACATTCACAATATGTTATGTGAGGACCATGCAGATCAGTGTCTAAACAACATATTCCTTTTGATATCCTATAACTTGAAGGTTATATTTTATATGTAAAAGAAATACATAAAGTCCCAGAACAAGTGAATGTGAATTTAAATATTGTGTGTGAAGCCACGATGAAGGAGAAATTTCTAGTGAGGTTGGAGTCACTAGACTCTAACAAAAAATTGCACTTTAAAGCTTATAAATTTCACAAACGGATCCTTGGATGGAAAATGGTTTTTCCATCCAAATAAACATAATTGTTATTATATTTTATTTTACCGTTAATTATATTACTATCTTCGTAATTTTTAAATTAAGGATTTTTTATGGATATTTTCTGGTCTGTAATAAACAATTTAATTTTTAAGCATTTCATTGAAAAAATTGGCCGGATACAAAAGCCCTTAACCTTATAAATACCAGATAATTTCCATAAAAAAATACAAAATTAATAATATTTCCGCGCATTCCTGTGCTCGGTGCCGCCGCTCGGCGCTCCCGCTTCCATAGCCGGAAGCAGCCAAAAGCGTCCGTTGTTGGGTCACAGAAGTTAACGTCTACCAAATTCCAAATTTTGAATCTGTCCAGTAAATTACGCAGTGCGATTCTGAAACCTCTCACCGTGCAAGATTAGGTGAAGTGAGCTGTCAATCCATACAAACAGGATGGAATGGCAGTTCACATCTCACCATGTTAACACAGAGAGAGGTGAACTTGACAGAATAGGAAGAACAAACTGGCCGTGACAGAACGACCGACACACGAGTTATGGGAACAAAATGATTGTGTCTGGACTTACAAAATAATACAACCACTTAATCATTTCTTAGTTTCAAACCAGTAACCAGCAGCAATTTAGTTAAAGCGGCAATAGAAGAATACACACTCTCTAACACATTGGTGAAAACTTGGTCCGGCTATCATAAGAGACAGTCCGTCCAAAGAGGTGCGGAATCCTTAAAAAATCATTCAACTCCCACCACCCACTTAACGCTATTTTACACCGGGGCAATACTGCGCGACATTGCCGCATGCTACAAATTGTGGCGTGCGTCATCTTATGGTAACTGTACCACACCATGGCCGAAATCCGTCAGGTGATAGTCCTCCTGATCGATTTCGGCTGCCAATCTCAACCGAGACTAGCCATCGGACATATACGCACAAGTGTGTGCGCAAACACAGGAACACTCCCTCTTCCATCACTCATATTCCGATGGAACGGTAGCGCGACACGGCCGGAGAGAGATCTGGCACAGTACCAACAACTTAACGTGCTTTCCGAGGCACGGGGGTGTCACACCACCAACTTCTCCGGGCTGTCACAGAGAAATTCCTATTGAAAAAATCCATTGACACTTTTTGCCTGACCTGGGAATCGAACCCAGGACTCCGCGCTCAGCAGTCGCACTTGCGACCGCTATGTATGTTACAAATAATCAACATTTGCGGCAATTGCAGCATACGGCAGCTTATTTTATTCCGAGGCAACATCGTGCCTTGATAATTTCAAAGCATCGTGCTGAAAAATTTTACTGGAGTGTTTTGAGATCGAAGGGATTAGACACCGTAGAATATGGCTGATCAAGTAACAGTTTATTTAGTACTAAGCCATGCAGCTACACAACGGAAGAAGAAACGTAGGTGGACTTTTCCACCTACGTTTTTTTTCCGAACGGAAACTAGTCCGTGGGCCGTTCTGAAATTAATGTTCTAAACATTATTTCAGAACGGCCCACGGACAAGTTTACTAACAAAAATAAAAGCAGATGATGGTGCCTTCTCTTTCTATTATCCTCAATGAAGTCTAAATAATTTTCACCACTTCATGACCAAAAAACAAATACAGACAAAACATAATGTAAAAACTGTTTTGACGCACCAAAAATGTTGCTTGGAATCCATCTTGTTCGGAAACAAGCTGCGACAGTCTGCAACACACGCAGTGTTGCCAATGAGCGACATTTTTAATGATTTTAGCACGCGGCCTTGTGGCATGCTGCAATGCCGCACATTGTTGCCCCGGCATAAAATAGCCTTTATTCTCATTTGTGTTGCGGCTTAACCTAGAATCATTTCGATAGTTTGCTTCATGAATAGTAAAGGTTTACAAAGATAGATGGCGCTAAGCACGCAACCCTCAGGTGTTGTAGTGCAAAACATTTTTTTATCAAGATACCTAGTTTCAAAAAAGTGCCAAATACAAAAAAAATATTAGAAATGTTGAAGGGAAACAGTTTTTATTGTCAATTTGAAAACTCAATGTTTTCAGAAAAGCGCCACCTACCCAGCTTTCGTCTAACTATTGAGCTTACAACCGGCTGAAACTGCAAGTGCACTTACCCCTCCTTAGATGGCGCTGCATAAAATAAAAAATTAATGTTGTAAATTTTATAGTTAACGTTAAACTGACACAAAAAATACTTGTTTATCTTTTATAATAATAATAATTTATTGTAGGTAAATAAAAATAAACTGCCCTATTCATAAAAAGTTTTTAACCATTGACTAGTTTAAAATTAAATACTGTTTAGCAGATTGTTTATTCAAAATTTTCTTTAGATTACTTGAATTTAGAATCTCTTAAACAGTTTTGAAAAAAAAAGCAAAAGTTTTTTTTTAATAACAAGCCTCTATGTTATATTTTCTTGAAACACAGCTAAAGCGCCATCTACGATTTTATCGTGGAAAGTGTTCATGCAGCGTGCACTTTGATAGTTTCAAAACAATCTGTGAGGTGGCATACAAATAAAACCATCCCTTTGAATGATTCACACTTTATTTTCTAACTACAACAATATTACACAGAAAGCAACATTGAAACTTATCTAACAATTATACTATACACTAAAGGTACCTAAGAAGAATTAAATGTTCTACAAAGGATTTAATATACGCCAGAAGATTTGCTTTAGAAAACAGTAGGTACCAAGAAGATAAGACTCATTAGGTTTTATTGTCACAAAATCTAGAGTAATAGGTTTTTGGAAAATAATTGTGCATTGTACACTCACTTGCGCACTTAATTTGTTTGTTTTATTTTTTTGGAAAAAATATAAACACAATAATGTAGTTAAGTAAATTTCATTTAAATTTGTTAAATGGAATTGAATTTAAAATAATCAATTGATGAATATCAAATATAACAATTAGAACGGAAATCAATCAATTGTCATGCTTTGTCTAGTTTCTTTGGTGGAACAGTACCTATATGTATTCAGCCAACAGATAGATACATATTAAAGCACAAAACATTAGGTACCTGTAGGTAGTACTAACTGTATTTGCAGATAAAGTTATGCACACAGAAGAAAGCAGAACATGATTTAAGTATAATAAATGTAAATTCTATTGTTATTTTTAAAATTGTGTATATGTACCCAATAACGGCTGCATATACCTATACAAATCTAAATTTGAAAAATAGAAGTTACTTTGTTTCACATAATCATTCAAGTATACTTACATACAAACGCATTGGAAAGTCTCAGAGAAAGTAAACAGAATAATTTAATTTTGCAGATTTGTCTTTGCCAACAACAAAAATAAATGCTAAAATAAATGCATGCCAGAATTTGGCACAAATTTATTTTACTATCCATTTTTTAGGCAATGGTTATTTTTGTGTGCCTGTTAATCTAAATGTTATGTTTTCTTGAAACATAGCTAAAGCGCCATCTACGAACTTTTGTGGAAAGTGTTCTTGCAGCGTGCACTCTCATAGTTCCTAAACAATCTGTGAGGTGGCGCACAAATAAAACCATCCCTTTGAATGATTCACACTTTATTTTCTAACTACAACAACATTACATAGAAAGCAACATTGAAACTTATCTAACATTATTATACTATACACTGAAGGTACCTAAGAAGAATTAAATGTTTCACAAAGGATTTAATATACGCCAGAAGATTTGCATTAGAGAACAGTAGGCCAAATACCAATGCTCCAAAAGATTCATTAGGTTTTAATGACACAAAATCTAGAGTTACAGGGTTTGGCAAAAAAAATGTGCATTCTACACTCACTTGCGCACTTATTTTGTTTGTTGTTTTGGAAAAAAAAACAAACACAACAATGTAGTTAAGTAAATTGAATTTAAATTAGTTTAATGGAATTGAATTCAAAATAATCAATTGATGAATATCAAATAAAACAAATAGAAATGAAATCTATCAATTGTCATGCTTGGTCTAGTGTTTATGGTGGAGCAGTAACTATAAGACGTATTCAGCCAACAGGTAGGTAAAACATTAGGTACCTATAGGTAGTACTAACTGTATTTAAATAAAGCAGAACATTATTTATATTTAATGTGTAACTTATATTGTTATTTTTAAAATTGTGTAAATGTACCTAATAACGGGTGCAAGTACCGACACAGTTATGAACTTGCAAAATAGAAGTCACTTTGTTTCACATAATCATTCTAGGGTACATAAAACGCATTGGAAAGTCTCAGATAAAGTAAACAGAATAATTTAATTTTGTTGATTTGTCTTTGCTAACAAAAAAAAATAGATGCTAAAATAAATGCGTGCCAGAATTTGGCCCAAATTTATTGTACTATCTATTTTGTAAGCAATGGTTATTTTTGTGTGCCTGTTAATCTATATGTTATGTTTTCTCGAAACATAGCTAAAGCGCCATCTACGAACTTTTCGTGGAAAGTGTTCATGCAGCGTGCACCCTCATAGTTCCCAAACATTCCGTGAGGTGGCGCATAAATAAAACCATCCCTTTGAATGATTCACACTTTATTTTCTAACTACAACAGCATTACACAGAAAGCAACATTGAAACTTATCTAACAATAATGCTATACCCTAAAGGTACTTATGAGGAATTAAATGTTACCTACTCAAAGAATTAGACATTCATATGGCAGAAGATTTGCATTAGAAAACAGTAGGTACCAATCCACCAAGAAGATAAGACTCATCAGGTTTTAATGTCACAAAATCTAGAGTAATAGGTTTTTTGAAAATAATTGTGTATGGAGAAAATTTTGAAATACTTTTGCCAAGTTTTCTACACTCACTTTCACACTTATTTTGCAATTACTTAATTAGTTAAATTGAAATTAGTTGAATTGAATTTTAAATACTTAGTCAATTGATGAATATGAAATAGAACAAATAGAAAAAAGCAATATATTGACATGCTTTGTCTAGTTTTTTTGGTGGAGTAGCACCTACATGTATTCAGCCAACAAATAGGTACATATTGAAGCACAAAACACCAGGGATAGGTAGTAGTAATTGTATTTGCAGGTAAAGTTCTACACACAGAATAAAGCAGAACATTAGTTATTTATGTAACTTCTATTGTTATTTTTAATATTATTGCACTTTGCAAAGCCACAAATCAGTAATGTGATGGAGGGTGACTGTGACAGCTAAAAAGTTCAAACCCCTTTTGCGATTGGCATAGTAGGTTTCAACTTCTTAGGAGCATACAAGCTGTGGGTATTTCTGATAAATTGGTAAAAAAATATATGAAGGCTATTAGACATTTATAAGATTGAATGTTCAGTAGATATATTTCTGACAATAAACAGTTTTGTTTAAAAGACAAATTTGGAAAGTGCTGCCAAATAAATCTTATTTTGTCCCTGTTATTATTGAGCTCTTTACTACCTACTAGTTTTAGTTTCGCCCCTTCCAAAGAATTCATCGAATTGCTTATAGTTATCAGCTATCCCCGTTCTATCTGTTATGTAAATTAATATTTAAAAGTTTAGAAGTGGGATATCTTAGATTTAACTATTACTACTTGGTACTTGCAAATATTGCTCAAAACTATTTAACTATCAGCTTTGCGAGGACTTTTCATTTCACAGACGGAGAGAAAATAAAAAATAAAACCGGCCAAGTGCGAGTCGGACTCTCACACAACATACTTTTCTTTATTCTGGTATAATAATACTTTGCCATAATTGTTTTTGGCATATAGTTTATGTTGATATTATTTTCTTGTAGGCTTATTTGTTTTGGCATAATTTTAATTCACATAATGTTAGTAGGTGTAATGACTATTAGGACTATTAGTTTTTTTATGCCTTAATACTATTTATTAAGGCATAAAAAATAATAGGAATAACGGAAACTGTAAGTTATTCTTAGGAGGCAAGAGTAATAAGTGAAATATATCACTACATAGTATAAAACAAAGTTGCTATCCGCCGTCTGTCTGTCCCTATGTATGCTTAGATCTTTAAAAGTACGCAACGGATTTTGGTGCGGTTTTTTTAATAGATAGAGTGATTCTTAAGGAAGGTTTATATGTATAATACATGCATAATATAGTAGAGAAACACTGATAAATTTAGAGGTTTCTAATGTGATGTCGTAAATAAGCACGTTTTTTTGCGCTTATATTGCAAACGATGGCTGAACCCTACGAGATAGACCAAAATAATGTACTACAGTATTGTCCACCTTAAAAAGTTCAACAAAAAAGTCCGCGATGGTAGATGTCTATCTCTTAGGGATAACCCACCATAACCATTTTTATCCTTTACTTTTTACGAGAAATAATGGCTTATTTACGAAGCGATTTAAAGCAATACATCATTAATCCTTATCTAATTAAGTACCTTAAATAAATTTTGCATTTTATGTAGATCAATATGGCTCTTTGAAACATGTAATTTAAATGAATATTTTCGAAGATATTACAGTTAAAATGCAGGGACATAGCGGTTGCGGCGGTACCGGCCAGGGGCCCTATAAGTAGCGTTCAAGTTATGTTCTCAAGATGATTTCGCGAAAACACTGACATATGACACAGTTTCAAGTTACTATACATTAAACCAGAGTTCTAAAACCGTGGTATATTTATAGTATCTTCATTGCACCCGTGCGAAGCCGGGGCGGGTCGCTAGTATATAATATATCCTAGGACAACACACACACGGTCATCCGATCCCAAACTAGGCAGAGCCTGTACTATAGCAACCAGACAACTGAAAAACATACTTATATATTTCTAAATACATACATATTATAGACAAATTACACCCAGACACAGAACAAATGATCATGCTCATCACACAAAGATTTGTCCTGGGTGGGAATCGAACCCACGACCTCCGGTTTAACAGTCAGGGTCACTAACTACTAGACCAGTCAAAATAATATGTATATAAATAAAAAACAAAAAAAAAAAACTAAGGAAGGGATTTAATCATTTATTATACATATTATGTATATAAATTATAATTGCATAATTATTATTTAATTTTGAAAAAAAAATACTGTAGAATAATGAGCTGAGTTTGCAAGTGTAGTTAAAGTCAAGATATCTTGTCAAAGTCAAAGTCAATTCATTTATTTCAACTAGACCATTAAAAGGCACTTTTGAACGTCAAATTTACAGTTTAAAATTAAAATATAAGTGACTCTAGTTGTCCATTCGCAAAAAGTAGATTCTTATGGAGAAGAACGGACAAGAAACTCCATAGTTACTCTTTTCAAATATAAGTTTTACAATATTTTGTATACATAGGTACATTGATCAATTGATTTTATTATGTGAGCACAATGCATCCAACCTTACACTAATATACAGCACACGATTGCAGGACATAGTCTAAGAGCTGAAATTATTGAATTATGACACAGGTAACTTTTTTCCCCCCTTCAAATAATAAAGTACATACTAATATTTTGTTCTTAAGATTTGGGTGGGGTAAATTAAAATACAGCACATCGAGATTTTAGAATTTCTATCAATTTACAAAAAAAAAACTGTATTTGGAATTAGATTTAAACTTAAAAATCCAACAGTATAAGTAAAATAATGCTCTTTAGCATTTCAAGAAAAGAATTTCTTAGTGGAAGCGCGCCCACCTTGATTTTCACTTCTGATACAATATTCTCAGGCAATATCTATGGGAATACAGAACATTATTATGATAAATGATTTTAATCATGACAAAAAATGTTTAATGAGGGTAGATGAATATTTAAATGTCATCAGTACTACAAGAGCGTGCACTTTTATCGAAGAAATTGGAAGTTACGCTTATAATTATTTACGTAGTAACACTCAGAAAAGCTTGGGCTTATTTTCTCAAAAAAAAACCGTGTTCGTTTTTTTTTGTTACCTACTCGTTTCTGCCTGTATCTACCTCCATATTTAGTAAAGGTGCCATGCCATATTAGGGTTTCATTTGAGTTAGTCTGGCAGTTTGAGTCATTTATGCGGCCTACCCAAATGTCCTTACTTTGGTATTGTTCGTCAAATCGTTGAGCTCTTTAAAGTTCTAAGTTTGAGCAACACGATAACTGACAAATGCTTGCACTGTCTGGACAGGTCCACTCAAATCTGTGTGGTGTACTTTCCTCAAAAGGCCACCTCAGACCACATTAAACTACACGGTTCTCAAATGATTTGACCAGTACAGATTGTATGGACTTTAAAAGAGACTTTGACCTCTGAGTTTGTTTTGGTGTTTCTTCGCAGGGTAGTCAGCTAGGAAACACCGGCCTCATCTAGCTTAAAATGACCAAAAAAGATTGACGTGTAAAAGTGTTATGTTTAACCTACTTGCAAAATAAATTTAAAAAAAAAGTAACCATTAACCATTACTTGGCACTAAAGAGACACAATAATATTAGCAATCCTCTTTAATTAACAATTCCTTTGTGAGAAAAAAACATGATAACAAGTGCATTTTCTTGTGTTTATTAAAAATCACTGTGCAATATGCAAAAAAAGGTTTCAGATATTTTTGAAAATCTGGCTTTAATTTTATCCAAATAAAAATATATTTTTTTAAATAACCGTCGCGTTGCTGCGTTTTTTTCTATTCGACAATGACGATATAGTAGTTTTGATATTCGTTAAAAATATTAATCACTGAATAGATGAAAATACCAGACAGTATACATTGTACTCGAACCCAGCATTATTATATTCCAACAAATAAATCAGATGGTGACTTACCTAAGTAGATGAATTCACTTTTAGACATTGAGATTACAAAAATTGAATTTAAATAGAGTTTTCTCATCTACTGCGCATCATCGCCATTTTGACTACCCATAGATAAGTGCATCGATTTTTATGTTGTGTCTTTCTTACATAATAGTAAAGCAATTTTTTATCCTGCTGGTAAAATGACTTCGTAGATTATCATGAATATAGTGCTACGAGTATATAATTCATCTTCTTCTAATACACTTCTGGACACATCTATTGGCCCACCTTGTATTTTCAGTTTCGTTTGGTCCTAGCTAAAATTTTATATTAGGTCGAGCAAAAAGTTTTTATGCAGTTTTGAACCTGGCACATTCACAATTTCATTCAATAGTCTTTTTTTGAATTTCGAACACAGAATAGGACCACCATACGCGGACTATGTGGGCCCAAATTTCCTTTTTATGCATGATAATGCAAGAGCCCATGCGGCCGGCATCGTCAGGGAATATCTTCGGGATGTGAACATCACAGTTATGGACTGGCCAGCCAGAAGCCCAGACATGAACCCCATTGAGCACATGTGGGACGAGCTAAAAAGACGTGTTAGGGCTCGTCAGCCAGTTGCCCAGACGATGCAGGAGTTGAAAACTGCCATAGAAGAGGAATGGGAGATGATCCCTCAAAATTGCATAGAGCGGTTGATAAACTCTATGCCTAATCGTATGAGAGCTGTGGTAGATGCCCATGGAGGCAACACGCGTTATTAAATTAAACCTTTATTTGATAAAACATGTTTTTTATTCAAAAATCAATTGCCTTTAACAAGGCGCATATCCGACTTGTTAGGCGTAGCTCCATGTCGTATGGTATTCTGAATTCAAATTTAAAACAATACGATCGAAAAAGATGGTAAAATGTATCAGGTTTAAAACTGCATCAACAGTTTTTGTTCAATCTAGCAATCATATTTCGGTAGGGGCCATCGAAACCTAAACTCTAAGGTGGGCCAATAGATGTGTCCAGAAGTATATATAAAATTCTCTTGTCACCGTGTTTGTAACCAAACTCATCCGAAACGGCTTGACCGATTCTTATGAAATTTTGTGTGTATTCAGTAGGTCTGAGAATAGGACGAAAACTATATTTCATACCACGCCAAAATTTTATTTTTTGGACAATTATTTTTTTATTTTCATTAACTATGTATTCATGATTCGGCATTAAAAATACATACAACCCTAAATTTTCACCCGTCTACTATGAACCCCTATTTTGTAATAGGGATATTAAACAAAGTTGGGTTAGTTACTATTAATAACTCAAACACGGCTGGATCGATTTTGTTGATGTTTAATTTGTTGGATTTGTCTCTGCCCCAAATAGCAGAATAACTATTTAAACATCGGAAAAATTAATAAAAATCTCGCACAAAAATTCGTACGCTACGCCATTTCTGATACATGAAAAATTAATTATGCGGTACGAAGTTCGCCGGGACAGCAAGTAAAATATGTTAATGGGTAGGGATACTTTTGATAAAAATAAGCGACTGAGCATAAATTATAACTTGCTAAAATAATAATCACTAAACAATGGCATTAAGCTTAAAAACACATTATGAAATGTAACTGCAAATCACCCCAATTTTTTTTTGGTGTTTCAAGTATTTATTTATGGTGGAAATCAAATTGCATTGCTTCGCATTTCATTCAATTACTAAACAAATCTGCATGGAAAGACAAAGGAATTAGGACAGTAACTTATCAGTTCCCTAATCTTCAAACTATAGGTAACACATATAGAATTTCTCTTAATTTAAGTAAAAAGTACTAATAAACTGTTAGTAAAACTTACGACTTATCTTTATGCACTGACACTAAAAAAAAAACAAATTACAGTGTGTCACTACTGCGACAACCTATGAGTAATTATTACACAACAGTGACCCACTTAAACACTGGCTGTATATTGTTTCACCCGATTCCTGTATTGTTTTCACTTGTATGTAAAACGATTCACTAATAAAAGGGACTCAATGTTCGTAGCGCAGTAAAACTCACGGTGCGCGGCCCTCGAACAAAAAGAGGCAATGACCATTAATCAATACTTCGTGAGACGGGGCCCGGCCAACAAAGGGAGGCGACTATTTCCAAGATTTTTTTCACATTTGCTTATGAATACACCTGGGCCAATATAGATTAGGGCCAACGTAATAATTTAAGATTTTCTCCAATAATATCATAAGCAAGATAAATGAACAAAAAAATGACGAAATGTAATGCAGTAAAGCTTCGTCACCTTGCGACTTTATTTTAATCTAATCGATATTTACGTATATTTTTATCTACCAAGTCTTATTGAACAAAATCCGATATCACCACCACAAAAGTTCAGTTTGTCTTTATAACACATATTTTTACCACTAATTCAGCACAATATTGTCTTACAAGATAAATAAATTCCGCACTAACCAAGCCCGCACCGATCACAGATTACGTAAAATGAAGTCTAGCTTTTATCTATGTCACAGCACCGCCCACGACAGAAAATTGAAATATTTGAACTTTTAAGTTTCGTTCAAAACAAAAAAAATCTAATATTTTTAAGATATTAAAATATTGTATCTTTAAAACTGTATATTTATTGATTAGTATTCAAGTTGGAAACTACAGTGCTGCCTCAAAGCGAATGCGTTGCACGACCCCTTAAGGGATAGGGGATGAACTAACTACCTTTGCTCTCATTCACCTGCCTGGCTTCAATATAGACTAGATGGCGCTATAAACTGCATCCTTTACTACGATTCAGTATTTTCACAAATAACTGTCTCACTTAGTACTACTTTGTTTCACAGGATGACGCTAATTATTGGGGTTAACTTGTTGAGCGTTGAGAATGTTTTCATGCTGAATGTTAGATTGATCATAGCCACTACATACTTGTGACATAATATTGTCATGAGTTATAGAGCTGAATTTGACTATTTTTTACTGGCTTCCATAAAGGGAGGAGGTTCTCAATTCGGGAGGGTTTTTTATGTATGTACACCGATTACTCTGAGGTTTCTGATTCGATTTATGTGATTCTTTTATTTGCCATTTAGTCCCGTAAAAATTGTATTCAGTTTCGCTCAGCAGTTTTTATTTCATGAGAATTTTGCTTACTTGTTGCTTACTTGGATGATATAATTACATCGTCCAAGTAAGCAAAATGACATTGGGTAATTATACTTTTTGCGTTGGGTTTAGTTATAATAATAAGTTTATTAATGCTTCAGTTTACATAAAGGGTTTAGTGTTTGGAGCCTCCTTTTAATCAAATAATGCCTGTGTTAGGAGACTCCTAGTTAATAGCTATATTGGACGTTGAACTTTGAAGATATACCAGTGACCTAAAATTCAAATGAAAAAAAATCGAAGTAGTCGTGTAGACTGACTCATTATGGGTGTACCTAATGTAGGTAAATTTTCTTGTGGAGTATCACCACTAAATAATGAAAAAAACTTTAATTTCGGAAGTATATATCGACTGCCGTAATTAAAGATTTTTAGACTTTGTAGTGTTTTTATTTGGAAGTCGGTTGTACTTTCTTGTATAAAAGTTTTATTGATTCAGGGATCCGACTACGATACGAAATATTAGGCTTTGAAGTGGTCATATTTGATCATATGTACTGCATGACTTTATCAAAAATAAGACAACTTTACCTGCCAACGAATCCGTTGGTTTTGGATGTGAAAAGTATCTACTGTAGTACTATATTTAAAACGAAGTTAAAAGGAAAACTCACCTAACTGAAATTTCGGCTTCGACCGACTAATATAATGTATAGCTACATTATAATAACTAATATAATGACATTATTTAGATTTTAGATTAGTTGGTCGAAGCCGAAATCTAGTAAATAAAAAGTTCGTAATAAATACTTAGCACATGACTTTAAACTAAATGCATAGAGTAAAAAATAAAGCGCGCGAGTTGTAAAGTTAAGTTAATGATTCAAACATAATCTGCCGAAAATATACCTTCGTCATATAAATAAGCCGAGTGTCCACGGTTTTTTCTCTATATTGCGAACTTCTTGTTTAATTCTTTAGTGTAGCCAAACTTTCTCGCGCCTGCTGTAGTTTTTTTTATCTGCCTGGTCGTGGTGGACATTTGCTAGATATAATTTTTCATACATAATTGGCAAACCTTACTCGTTGTAATACCATAAAAATTTGAATCATCTTCATCCATTCTCTTTGTTTTAAAAACAAAGTTCTTGTTGAAAAACCCTTTACTTCTTTTTTTTTTCATATTGTACATGTTCTCTGTTTTTCACACTCTATAAAATGTTTAATATTTGTCCGAATATGGTACATAATTAAGGTCTTAGGATTTGTCAGTGTTATCATCACATTCTACCGGTGTGGCGTGCAAATGTTTGGTACATACGTTAAAATATGGAGAAAATCCATAAGTAATTCTGATAAATCCTACTTTGTAAGTTTTCTAATAGCTATCAAACAGATGCAGCCTTAATAGCTATCGAACACTAAACTTTCAGACAGAGAGAAGTTGTGGGCTGATTTTACTATGCAAAACAAGAAAAAATATTTTAATTAATTTACTACACAACTTACAGAATTGTAATATTCCCTAAATATTCTTCAAAAAACACTTTATTGGTGATAATGACTGCGACGGACCACTTCGTGTCAAATCCGAACCGTTTTATTTTTATATCTTGTAACATGCCTGTAACGATTATTAAATGTCCTAATGTGCGTTACAAACAGGGCGAGTTTATTGAAAATTAGGTGTTGCTTAGTGAGTGTGAACACGGACTATTGTTTATGAGTTGAGATATTTAGTTTTTGAAGAAGTTTCAATCATTTTCTTTAACTTAAAAAAAAAGAAAATTATAAAGCTATTTTTTCTAGTAACAAAGATCTTCTGTGAAGGTCAAGCCGTAGACTCCGTTACATCCCATCGTTTGGAAGTTTTTATTTTTACGAGGTAATTTTACGAAATTTTTAACAGGCCTTTCATAGGTTTTTTTTGTTTGTGTTTGATTAAAAGTTAAAATTATAGTTAATAAATTAATCATCATATTGATGATGATTTATCTGAAAAAGACTGCGGTGCCATACTGAATTTTAATCTACGACTGTTCGGAATTAATCACGAAAAGTACTATGGATTTTCTCCGAATTTTGTAGTACTTACTGAAAGGATTGAATGTTTGTTGCAGCATATCTACATGTACGATATACATATAGAGGTTGTACAATAACTGGACTACCGCAGGCTTTGTAAGCAACGTCGGTTCGAGTCAATAAAGTAGTCTTAGTACTAAGTAAGTAGTACTTTTCCTGTCCTATTAACAAACATCAAATCATTCAAATAAACACAGTTTACTCAGATAATTAAATTACTTGCACACAAATAAAAATAATTAGAAAAGATGCGGAGGACTTTCGCCGAAGATAAGTTAATATTAGCATGAATTTCAAATCGACTTTGTTAGTTTTTTATCTCTAACTTAGGATGTATTTTTAAAGTTAAATAAAAACGAAACTGAAAAAAAAAATTAAACGTTCAAACTATTATACATATACAATTATATACTTCCACGTACTCATGACATGGCAATCTTATTATTATTATTATAACTAGCCGGTACTGTACCACTGCTGGGCGTAGGCCTCCCTCCAGCGTTCTCCATTTCTTCTTCCTCTAATTCTTAAGGAAGCCATCCAGGTCGTGCGCAATCCCGTGTTGCTATTTTAGGGCGCCAATTCTGTGTTCTGCGGGCACAAAGCTTGTTCGACATGTGGCAGACATGTCCTGCCCAGTCCCATTTAAGTTGGACAGCCTTTTGAGCCACATCAACGCACGCATTCTGTAGCGCATTGTAGTGTTTCGAACGTGGTCTAGTAATTGAGCACTTAGAATACATTGTGGCACGTTGGCAAACCTTGAGTTTGGACTTTTTGATGTTAGTAAAATATCAAGTCGGTGCACCATACGTCAAGATGGGGAGAATGCACATGCCCATCAGCTAGCGCTTAAATAACTCCACCAGCTTTTCCAGGCACTTTCTATTCTCTATTCATTTTCTGTTCATCTTGAAATTTCTGGTAATCTTAATGGATTGAATTATTAATGAATTATTAAGAATTAATAATTATTTAGTAGCCATTAGTGCACATCTATATACCAATATAATAAAGCTGTTTGTTTGTTTGAACGCGTTAATCATTGGAATTACCTGCCGGATTTGGAAAACTCCTTCGAGAACGGGAAAATAACGGGATATGCGCGTCGAAGTATCGGGCAAAAGCTAGTCTTGTATAAGGGGATGAAAAGCAAACCGAGATACAGACCACCTTCCAAACTATGTATATTACAAACTTTAAGCTGGTATTTAGTTATTCGTACGTTGTAAATTTTCACGAATAAATAGACTGGCTTTCGGAGAATTTCATAGAGGTTCTAAATTAACTGCAAGCTCTGTAAGCAAAGTCGTTAAATTTGTTTGAGAGTAGATACAGATCACGATTTCCATCTGAATACTTTTTGCTCTCCTATTAACAAACATCGAATCAGTGTAATAAGCTCAGTGTTCAAGGATTATAATAACCATTATTTATTTTGTTAAGACTAATTTCTGAAGACATGCCACACAAATAAATCTTACATCTTTTTTAAAGATTGTGCGATTAGTGAATCTACTTACAGGAAAATATTAAACAACTTAGGTACCTACTGTTTAAAAAGCCTTCGGCCCAAGCTAACAGGAAAACGTACGCACAAACACACTCACATAAACACACACTACACTAAACTACTCTAATATAAAGTACATACTAACACTATACACACTGCTACACATTTTGTTACTGAGAAAATAAGTAAGGACTTGGGGGCTCGGGGATCTTAGTCCAAGAGGCTAATGATGAAATAACTAAAAATACAGTTAATCCAGGACTAACTACGTGTCAAGACCATTTTGCAAATTTTTAAATTCAGCCTTCGACTAAACCGTCAGCCCACTAAGTGGAGCAGCGGAAGTGGGCTTAAATTGATTAGTCATCATCATTAAGTTATGAAGAAAAGTCGTTACAGCTGGTCTATGGTTAACTATAAAATGGTGTTTTCCTTTTTCCAGGCATAGTGTTAAAAATATAAATCGTGAAATAATCAGCTTTAAAACAGTGAAAAAGTATAGAAATAAGTTTTTTAAAACTAGAAGTAATTACAAACAAATCAAAGACTAATTTTCGTAATATTAAAGCAAAACTCAACGAAAATATAAAACCGGAATTGAAATTAACGAATACATACATATCTTATTAAAAACCTAAGTAACCCTAAAAGTGTACCTAAGTTAGTGATTTTTGGAGCATTTTATGAAGATGTGTGGATTTACTGTACAGTGTGGTTTAATGAGTGAGAAGGTTATTCATAAACTAAAATGTGTTTCGAGTTATAGTGCGTAGATAGAAAAATGTGTTGTGTAAGATGTGATGTGCTCCATACTGTGAATAAGTAACCATGTTAAGTCGTTGGAAAAGTAAAGATAAGTCTGACAAGACAAAGTCATCTAGTTCTAGTGGAAAGAAGAAACGAAAAGGACGGGATAATGGTAAGCTGTTGTTGATTAAATTCCTGCGATTGCGCGATACTTGCGGCAAGTGAAAATTCTGCGTGGTTTTTGCTTTTGCACACATACTAGTTTTATACACCCTCCGCACTTCCGCCATTGTCGCATCTACGAAGCCATATTGAAATTAATTTTGCTCAATCACAAAATTTACGGTTTAAAGTTTAAATAATTTTGTGGAATAATTAAATTTATTAATTATTCCACAAAATAATTTCAAAGCGAAATTGTAATTATACTGAGTTGGAAACCTAAAATTCTCGGAACAATTCCGCACTACTATAAAGCGACTTATGCACTGTATTCTTGTAGTAAATTCAATTTCCCTAAATTAATTTCGGAGCGACAAATAGGTATATCTATTCCATGAGTATACTGATATGAATATACCTACAACTCCCAGAATTCATTCGCCTTACTATAAAAAAACTAATCTCTCTAAAATTCCTCTTACTAATTGTATTTCTGCAAAATAATTTCAACTTTAAATAACTATAAGTTTTTCTCTATTTGTGATTAACTAGTTTTGTGACTTAAAACTTCAATAAACAAAAAAGTTTTGTTTCCTAGATTATGTCAGAATCAGCCTTCAACTCAAATACAAAAAAAAAAAACCGATTAATAGATAGATTTAATAGAAGACAAATTGCAATACATGTTAGTCCTACTCATCCAATCTCAGCTTACCCTTTCTAGGGTTCGGGCATAATATAACATGGCATCATTCTATTTTATGTTCATAAACTTGTAAGTATTTGGTCTGAAGTAATTAAAAAGCTTCAGAGATTTTATTCTTCACAATATTTCATACAAACTTTCCAAAAAAGATTGGAAACATTTTTTTTCTTTTTTCACGGAAACAAAAAACTAAGACGATACAGTGCGTTGAAAACTCGTGGGACGTTACATTTGAGTACACCTATTACCTAAACGCGACGTCATAAGCTCCTACTCCTGATCTTTGATGCGATTTATCTTCGTCAATTTTTATTGATTTTATAAAGCAAAAATTTGTCAACAACATGTTCAATATTTTTCTATAATCTAACTGACGTATTAAATCAATCAATATAATATATAAAATCTTCCGTTACTGAGTGACTGTCAGATAACGCACAGCCAAAACTGCTGGTCGTAGAAAACAGAAATTTGACTTCCTTGGGGAGAGTAAAGGAGCACTAAGAGAGGCTTTCTCGAAATTCCTATAGAGGTATGCGGAACAGAGAGTAAAGTCTTGCATACCTCCTTTGAAAAGGGAGGATCCTCCGACCAAACGGTTGTTGTGTCTGGTGGGCTCGATAGTTGATATTCGGACTGTTGTATATGTTCAAATCGCACGGAGAACTTTGCTTGCGCGATGCAGGATTTCGTTGGTAGTTTTTCGCTGACAGGATAGATGGCGTTGCGGTTCTTTTTTTGTCGTACAAATTTCGCTTCTCAGTTTTTCATGTGGCGTCATTGATGCCGCTACATCACTCCCCTCCGGAGACTGGAGGTCGATAGTGGATGAGTCGTCCGTACATCTTGAAATGTTTGCCAGGCCAGTGGAAAGTTGGTTCCAGTAAGTCGGAACCGGAATTAGCAGAGTTCACGGTGAGTCGGAACTGTCTGCGGTACCCCAGTATGTCGGGGTGCGTCATCCCAGTGAGTCGGGATGATGCTGTAGGCTCCGGTGAGTCGGAAGTGATGCTGCTGTCTCCAGTGGGTCGGAGCTGTGCGACGTAGTGACGTGACTGCTTGGGGTCGACCAGGAGAGGTTTTTTAAGGCTCTTCAGGTGACTGGCCGAAGGTGCAGTGTGCTTGCCAAGGTCGCTGATGAGGTTGAGAATGATGAGAGGCTGAGGATGCTGACCAGGAATGCGTGTCAGATGAGATGCATGCTGGTGGTCAGGATACCCGTAAAAACCGTGAATACTGGCTGGCTGTATGACTCGCTACTCGAGAGCTTGAGGTCAGGATGAAGTGTGATGATGACGTCATGATTAAATGGCTGCACGAAGGTTGCGCTGACGCTCTTTGTCAAAGGTCACCAGTATAGAGGTATGCGGAACAGAGAGTAAAGTCTTGCATACCTTTATTGAAGAGAAAGGATCCTCCGACCAGACGCTTGTTGTGTCTGGTGGGCAACTGCCCGATAGTTGATCTTCGGACTGTTGTATATGTTCAAATCGCACGGAGAACTTTGGGATATGTGCGTACGGAGTTGCGTGCAAAAGCTAGTAGAATCACATTCTTTTACTCAGGAAATATCCCTTCTATCAGAGTCAAACTGTCCAGGATGTTTTATACCGTGAGAAACTAGTACTTTAACTTTCTGGCTTTATTATAGCTACAAAATATTTTATTATCTCACAGGCTTTGCAATTTAATGTGGTAAAAGTAGTCAATCTTCTGTTAAGGAACAATAATTGATGTGTCATTTTAATTTGTCGTCCAAATTGGGTTGTTTTTGAATGATCGAGTTTTCTAGACTTTTTTATTTCTACCTCACCACCAAAAACAGCTTATTGTGACTCGGGATAGGTAACTCATACAAATTATGATTGAATAAATCACTCGACTATGAAAAAAACCCATGAGCAACTTTGAAATTATAATTATGTCGTAAAATTCAAGCGAAGAAGAAGAGAGAAGTTTCAAGAAGGTTCATTTTCTTGAAAGTTCTCTGGTTTATTGCGGCAGTACACATTACAGAAGGTACTTTCTTGTTTAAAGAATACGCCCTAAAAAATATATAAATACCCAGTTTAATCACACACGTTGGAAGAAAAACTCAGTTGTTCCCGACACAGTGGTGCTTAATCTGATTAACTATGTATAACCCGCGACGCTAGTCTTGTGCGCGTCAGCCTTCAAAGTTTGTTAGCAGGTTGTTTGTTAACATGTAAAACTGCACTCAGACCAATCTGAGGGCAGTCAAGCCAACTTCAGATAAAGGAATGAGAGATTAAGCTGTAGACTGCAGTGTTACGAAATCTAGGCTAGGCTACCTATGATGATGTTTTGTGCTGAGAAATGGACGTAGCGATTGTGCATTATACTTATTGTGATGTAAGAATATTATGTACTAAAACAACGAAAATTTGTTTCAGAAGAAGACTGGCATGGCGACGGACGAATGGATGGTAAGTGATAGCAAGTAATATTATTACCTCATACCTGTAACATATCGTGATAAGTGGCACCTGATAGAAACAAGTCGTTTAATTAAAACTAATATGTTATCACCAGACTAAAAAAATAGTAGCCTCTTTCTAAGGGCTGTATGTTGTGAACCCAACTACGAATATGAAATTAATATGATTGGCATTTGAAACAATTGCAAGTGTTTGGTTTTACTGGTATATTTGTTGCACTACACAAAAATAAAAATACTTTGTACAGCGCGTTAATTATTTATATTGAGCACAGTCACAAGTAGATTGAATCCTATTAACCTAGGAGACCTTTCAATCATTAAAATAATTGTTCAATTCTTAGCCCAGTCTTCTCAATTAAAACGTAGTAAAGCTCTTTAAACTAGGCGTGTGCAAGTCGTATTTGCGCAGTTAGGTAATATTCCTATCATACTATCTAGCACGCAAGCTAGTATGGACACATTCGATGCAAAGCGTGCACAGTTACAAAACAAAAACAGGAGTCGTTGGATACAAACTATTGTTTGACACCCAAGAATAATTAACCTTACGAACAATGTAATAGTTTGCTTGAACCAACAAGGTCATTGTCAAGATGAAGTTCAGGCCCATCGGATACAATTGAGACACTCACTTCCTTGTGCAAAACATGTCCTTTCTGCGGGCTTTCTCCCGCAAGTTGGCGAATGCAAACTCAATATAAGCAGGAAGGCCCTTGAGAAGCAAAGACAACAAACTAAGAAATGAATCTACAACTGGATAAAACTTTTAACACAAAATAACTGTAGCGCTGCATCAATGCCAGGAAATAATGTGTGTCTGACGCTAGTTTGCAAATATGTTTTTCTAGTTATGCATGCAAATGAAATCAGTTTAAATATCCATGAAGTAAACAGAAAGACGAAAATAACGAAACAAATCAGAACACCAAGAGGTTCACACTCGCAATGACCAAAATGAAGATTATGATATTGACCCAGCATCAGAGTAGAGTTTGGCAATACAGTAGACTGTAAGTAAAGCTCTAGAAAGCATAGATCTAAGATAAAATTAACTTAAAACGTTACTAAATCTTGTAAAGTAGGCAGAGAAGCATTATTTATATTATTTAATTTAAAGGTGTACAATGCAAACGCTTGCTATCACAACGTGACGGAGTGGAAAACATGGGAAATGCAACAAAGTGAAGAACGAAAAAGCCATTAAGAGAATAATACAATTATTATCATTAGAATCTTTAGCGTTTACATCATTTTAATTCACAATTTTCAATACGGCCGGTCAAAGAAACTGACTTTTATCAGTAACTAGGGACGCCCGACTCTTGACACCATTGCGTTTGTGTGGATGGTTATTTTTAGCTATTCGTGTTGATTTCTAGCTACGCACTGCCGTACATCTGGGTTTGTTTTACGAGTGGTACAATCAGCGCGGTTCCTTCAGCCGCTGCTTTATCTTAACACGACGAACCGTAGTTTTCGACAAACGCTGCGCGTGCTACGTCGTCATCATTGACACATGTTCATGTCATTCCGGTTTAAGCTACAATAATAGTGACAGTGCCGTGTTTATACTTTTCAAGAGAAGAAACAAGTTCAAGTGAACCTTTGCTGAGAAAAATAACTGTAGTGTTGTCTAATCATTCATTACGAGGTCATAAATAAATTCACATATGTGCGTATAGTGTAAACAGAATGGCATTCAATGGCTTTCCATAATAGCCTACGAGTGATTTTATAAATTCCAAAACGGAATGTGAGCTTGAACTGTACGGGGCTTGGAGTACAAGACTTGTCTTTATGAAACCATTACAGGTAAAATATCAAACAAATTTAGAGGTATAATATTATGATAATCTGGAGAGGCTATAAGATTGTGTTTTAATGAACTCAATGTGTGTGCTGAGTCCTGTTCTTCTTTAATAGCGTAAATAGGTTTTCGCCAGTACGGGTCCCTATACAATACCCTGCTATAAACGGATCCGTCAAATATAACTCTTATTAAAATGTACCTACTTACTTGAAACACATTACTATAATGATACGATTTTGAAAAAAAAAACAAATGAAATCAGTGAAAAACTTGATTAGTTACATGCTTTTGAAGTAAGTCTACTATTCTTGTAACGCATAATGTTGTCTGTTATACTGAATGACGAGAAGCCACTATTACTTTACTTGTGCCGCCGGCACACAATTAGTGCTGTCTCTCGTTCGCCTCAACGTTCTGTGTTCGTCATTGATTTTATAACATTTACAACTTTGTTATTTTTTGTCACTAACAATTTTTAGCTTCTTTTTATCTTTTTAATACATTTTGAGATCTCTTATAACAATCCAGTCAAATACCGTCTTCGATTTTTATTTAAATTTTGGCGTTATTTTTTTACTACTTATTATATGAACACGCATTCGATATTGTGTGATCATAATTGTACTTTGTCGGTTATCCAATGTATGAACATATTACAACTACACGTTTCTCCCACACATTATCTCGGCCAATTGACTAAAACGGTAGTTTTATGAACTACATAGAAGTAGAAATAGTTATAGAACTGTCGTAATTAAGATTCATTGCTAGAAAACGATATTTCAATTTTAAATTTTTACTTAGTTCGATTTGCGACATTTAGTACTTAATGATAAATGGTTGTGGTTCTAAATTCAATTTTTAGAGTTAATAACGCGTCAATCCCTACTTTAGTGCCAAAGTTTGACGGATCAGGAATGTGATTTGGGAATGGCTTTCATTGAAAATATGCTATATAGATCACAATATGATTTGGACTCACTTATACGCAACAGGTGGATATAGCATGCTTTCAGCTATCTGTAGGATGCTGTCAAGTACACTTACGCTATCGTATGCGTTAACGGGTATTCGCATAGCATTTTGTCCGATTAAACACCATTTAACGTATGTTCCTCGTACGTAGGGACGCACACTCTTGAACAGCATGCTTAAGGGCTTCAAACGACTGGATAGCGTGGTTGCGGCCGCCTCGCCGTGTCTGATCGGAGCTTTTCGCCTATGTTAATGGCGGATGTGGATACTATTTACTAGTCAACTAAATTAAAATTCCTCGGAAGCTTGCAACAATTCAATAAATAACAAACCAAAACTGTCAATTCAGTTCTGTTAAGGAAGCGACGAGTGTAACAGGTAAAACTTACTACTATAACTCCTTCAGTCACATTCACACACGCTGTTTGATTTGTTAATGCAAGTCCTTTGATTTTATATTGTTAAAACCCTTTGGTAAGACACTTTCATCGTTATACAACGTGTACCAGAAGAAACGCAATACCTCTTAAGGGTCACTGTACTCATCATTATGAACAACTTTTACTATGGGACCAACACTCAAATTGCGAAAAAAAATCGGCTGCCCCACAAAATGTACTGAATTGCTGATTTTTTTAACATAAAGCCAACTCGATCGTAACTCGCAAAAACTTTTCTGTCGTCTGTTTACTCAAAGCTACCGGATTCATCACATTGTTGATGTGCAATAAGAAACACCGACCCCTAGTAGGTACACCCGAAGTTTATAAATATCGAGTTCCAACCACAAAAGTACCATAATAGGTTTTTTGTGATGAAGGTTTCCTGTTGAAATAACTTATTAATCCTTAAAGTTAAATAACCCACTAACGTAAGTATGAAATAAAGTTTAGCATTTTATGGAAGAATCCTGTTTTGGTCATTGCTAAAATTGTTGGTGGACTGTGATTCTCGGGAGTATGCTGCGATTGTCGGGCTNGATTTATTTTGGTCATTGCTAAAATTGTTGGTGGACTGTGATTCTCGGGAGTATGCTGCGATTGTCGGGCTGTCGCCACGGCTTACAGAGTGCGGCAATGGTTGTTGAGGTGACAAAAACAACGCTTGCTGCATGTTGCAATCCTGCTTGCATTTTGCATGCTTGTTTGCACGCTGCATGCTTACTTGCCTGCTTGCATGCTGCATACCTACTTGAATGCTGCATGGCTGCTTGCATGCTGCATGCCTGCTTGCGTGTTACATTTCTGCTTGCATGTTGCATGCTGCATGTCTGCTTGCATGCTGCAAGCTTGATGCAAGCATCCTTGTTTGCATGCTGTATGCTTGAAGCAAGCATCCTTGTTTGCATGCTACTTACTGGGACCACTTAAAACCACTTTTGTTCATAATCAACTGTTTTATAAAGTGTCATTACATTTAAATAATTATTTAAACAAAATAGTAGGTTATACTAATCTGAAATTTGTTCCTGTTGCCTTAATCTATAACGCCAGTGTAATCATTACTTAAGTTTTGAAAACTCTTTCAAATATTTAATTTCACACTGTAATTAAAACAGTTGTATAATGAATTTTCGGAAACATAATACTTTGAACAAATGTTATTTCGGCTAAGTGTAACTTCGGTAAAAAGTTTTTCGACCACGTCATGAAACGTGATACAGTGACAGACGTAACTTCAATGAAATAAAAAAAAAGAAACAATAATAGTTGAAAAGTTTTAGGTGAAATGAAATTAGGTCAAATATCTTTCGAACTTATGTTAGGTTACCGCTGCTGCAGTTGTCGAGGTGTTACTAGCGGCCCGTTCCGCCGCTGCCTGCAATACATACATAATATGTAATCTATGTCTATATAGAATAATATATCTTTCATATGGTGAAAGATTTTTTAAAAGGTAAATTGTTTTTGGGAAATAACCCTCCACGTACGCAGAGTCGCTCAAAATTGTTAAGTAAACAGATAACTTACTTTTATCTTAGACTTTACAATGTACTTTGTAATATTTTTCTACAGCTGTCATATTTTGAAATGTTTATTGCGTTCAAAGTAAAAGCGTTTTTTTCAATTAGGCCATTAAACGGCACATTTGAACGTCATCATTTACAGTTAAAATAATAATATAAAAATAATAAAGCGACTCTACTGTCCGTCCATTCGGAAAGGTTGATTTTTATGAAGAAGAACGGACTAGAAACTCCATATAACTACTCTTTTATAGAGTAACTATGGAGTTTAATATTTAGTATGCAAAAATTTATTGAATATTATGTTAGGATGACGCACGCAGAGCATGGGAACAAAGTATTACCACTATAGTAGGCGCCAGATAAATGTGGAATAAAGTACAATGACCTTTCCCTAATAACTGTTCATAGGTACCTGAACAATTAAATATGAATCGTTTTTCATTATTAGACAATGTTAAGGATCACGAGAGATGATGATTCGGGACAGCTTTGTGTCATTAATTCCGTTTTTCAAATTAAAAATGTCAATAATTGTAGGTGGGTCAATGACCGTTATTCCACGATTATCTGGCTCCTACTATAGCGGTAAACTTATTAATTTTCTATATAAGTTTAGATGCATGGTACTCACGTATTTACAAATATTGGAACCATTAATTAAACAGTGTGTGAGTTAAAAAAAAACACGAAAAAGAAACAGTATATCTATAAAGTCACATACGTCGACCAGTATGAATTGTATACACCCTTTATTGTCCTATGAAGTAGGATCAGCATGTATCCAAGCATTCTTCATTGCAAAAGCAATTCCCAAGAACGATTTCTGCCAGGGTTCCGGAATTTGTTCGAAAGAGTCACCGCGGCCCTGGAACCAAGGGAACACGGATGGATTTTAGTCAGTAAGAGTCTGACACGCCTTTCCGCTCCACCCAGAGCTGAAGAAGTCATTTGATGAATACCAATCCTCAAAAAAAAAAATAACCAAGCATTCTTATCCTGAATGTAATCTTCTAATTTTAAATATGCTTGTTTACAAAGTGTGCTTTTAACATATTAAGTTTTAACGTTGAAATCGCCTACTACGCCATACTCAAGAGATGCATATTTTGCCAACATTTACTGAGTCCGCATGAGACCTCCGCGGCATTTCAAGCTGAACAGCTCAGATGCACGTACGTACGCGTGCTATGAGTTTCGTTCCAGCGTAAACGTACTTCGTACTTGGAAAGTGATAGTTCACTTCACAATTTTTAAACTGTGCATTAATAGTGAAGTGAAATTCGAGTGCATTACGATCTGCAATAATTAAAAATGGAGACTTTACGAAACGGTAAGTTTGAAGCGATTCTCCCGTTTAATTTATTCTTAAAAAAATCTCAGTGTCAATATATGTCAAAAGCTTTTTTTGTGGTGTTGAAATATCCAGAAGTGTTTAAAGAATAATTAATATAAATTCAAAGTGTGATAAAACTGTGCTAAAACAAAGTTGATTAAAGTTTAAGTTCGGGAAAATTGATTTGATCTCTGTAAACAAACACAAATAGTTATATCAATTAAAAATTAAAAATTACTGGGAGTTTAGTTTAAGTTTTTAAAATATTTTCAAAAAAATAAGTAAAGTTGTGATCGAATTAAATTTTTGACATAAATTCTGGCACGGAGATTAGATTTTATAGAATATAAAAAATAAAAATGTTTCCAGTTTTCTCAAGGTTTTGCGGTTGCGCAAATTCGACGAGTTCAAGTTCGCCAAGGGTGGAAGTTATCCATTTCAGTAAGTAATTATTTTATACTTTTTAGGGTTCCGAACATCCGTAAGAAACGAAACTCTTATATAGGATCACTCGGGTGTCTAACCGAGTGATTCGTTTGTGTTATTTATACTTTTTAGGGTTTCGTTTCTGTCTGGCTATCTGTCTGTCCGTCTGTCACAGCCAATTTTCTCCGAATCCACTGAACCGATTTTGTTGAAATTTCGTACACATGAACTTCTGTTACCCAAACACGTGTGAGTACGAGGGTCACTTTTGGGGAACAAATTGCGGGCAACGGCAGATTTTTCATGTAAATCTCAGTAACTGAACAGAATATTCTCTTATTGCACGTATCATGTTACTAGCTTTAACCCGCGATTTCGTACGCGCATATCCGCGACTTCGTACTATATTGTTAAAATAACATGTTACATAAATTAAATTCGTTCGGAACCCTTTGCACGCGAGTCCAGCTCGCACTTGGCCAGTTTTGTAGTGCTGCGCGAATGTGTTATTATAAAGTATCCCATGAACAGTAGCTGTCCAAATACCTTGCCTATAAATTTTTCCATTTAAACCCACTTTTGTTCCTGTGAATAAAAGTAGTAGTAAATGAAAAAGTTTTTTTTATTAATTAAGTTATTTGATTACACAGGTTATAGGGCCAAGATATTCTTTATAACATGTATCTAAATCTTTAGACTGTTATCGCTACTAGTTCAAATAAATATATTTCTTTTATTTTTTTTGCTCGCGCTGCGACTGTTTGTGCTTTTTGCTAAATAATTATGCAGTCAGCTAAGATGAAAATGTCAATCGAGGATGTGTTTTCCCAGCTAATTTTAGTTTCATATTTTATAAATGGCGAATCACGGGATCAAGTATACTGAAAAATAGGGAATTAATAAAGCTTTCAATTTAACCGCGGTAAATAACATCTCTTGTCTGGATAATAATGGGTGTGTTATTTGATAGAAAGGCTTTTGTAAGTCCGTGCTATGCGTCATTTTCTCTTTATTTCAATTTCTTTGTTGTTCATGTTTCTGAACTAAATTCTTTTTATTTACACTACTTGACACCCAAGTTTATGTAAGTAATGCCGTAATACGATATGTTTGATGTTCAATTCTCAGTGCTGGGCGCCCAAACAGTGCTCTTTTATCTAGGCGTCACATTCATTTAGGTGTAGTATTTATGAAAACTGGTCGAATTACGATACAGTTCGCGAGATTTAACTTAGTCGTAACTTAACTCTGTGTTTATTTAGAGGGGTTAAACTCAGAACTTAAGTTTAACATTCAGTTTACTGAATTCATATAAGTTACCTAGTTAAAAATTATGATAGTAACTACATTTACAATTTTATTTTTTGGTGTAGGTTTGATATATTGTTCTAAAGAATATGCATTGGCTTTAGCCACACGTTCAACCTTAAAGCAGATTACGCGTGTAAGGTAACTCAGAAATAACCACAGTTAATCTTCAAAACTTATTTAATATTCTCAAAACTTATTATTATCAAAACTTATTTCTTAGTATTAACTCCACGGTACAAACATACCCGCACCTGGCTACTATCCACTCTACACTGTCTATCTAAACCTCCGGATTTCTGCCGAGTCCCCGAACTGTCACCACCAGTGTGACCAGTCGAATACATTTTGCCTCCCGATTTTATTTCATCACGTATTTTCGCCGTCAGTATGGCCAGTACAAAAACTTTAAATCGTAGATCGATATGATCAGTGAATTTTAAACCGTGTAGTTTCAGTTATATTTATGAAACCTTACACNACCATACCCGCACCTGGCTACTATCCACTCTACACTGTCTATCTAAACCTCCGGATTTCTGCCGAGTCCCCGAACTGTCACCACCAGTGTGACCAGTCGAATACATTTTGCCTCCCGATTTTATTTCATCACGTATTTTCGCCGTCAGTATGGCCCACGGAGGTATGGCCAGTACAAAAACTTTAAATCGTAGATCGATATGATCAGTGAATTTTAAACCGTGTAGATTCAGTTATATTTATGAAACCTTACACGCGAAACCATGCAATTTGCAGCTTATGATTTTTTCTTGAGTGCTCACGAGACATTTTTTATTCTTCATGAATACTGTAAATCAACACACCTGTGTAAAGGCTATAAATTTGAATTAATTGGTCGAGTAGCCGATTAATGTGGGATACAGCCAGCGTCAAGTATTTCCGTACGAGAGTTTCACAGCGGTGCGAATCGGTTTAGCCAGTTTCCGAGAAAGAGTTCACCCCGTTAAGTTGAAAACAAGCACGTCTCCGAGTGAGCAGGCACACCGCTGACTGAGCGGCAATAAACCTGCAGTAATGCCAATTCATATCCTGACGTGCATGAAAAGGACTTTGAAGTACATCGAGAATGATTAACTAAACAAAAACTGAAGCGAAGATTATTACAACATCAAGAAAACATGGACAATTGTAAAGAGAAATGTTAAATATCGGTGCGTGGGTAACGTAATGCATTTAATTGTTTTGTATATCATAATCTAATAGTTATTTAATAAGGTAACTAGATTATTGGGGTTCGAGTGATCGCTTTTTTTTCGGGTCATCGCAAAGTATTAGTCGACTCGTCCCGTGGCCGATTCTAACCTATTTTTTTTTATAGAGAATTAGCACTGATACATGACAATATTGCACACTTTTTGGTCACGATACTGGTTGATTCCAATACTATGCTGCGAAACGAATGCTTCTGTTGCCTCTGATTTCTTGGATATTAGAGGTAGTACCTTAATTTTAGTGCCGCATGCCTTCAATTACCTACTTTTTAAACCTGTAGGTAGTTTTTAGGGTTTCGAACGACCGTAATAATTGTAGTAATGTATATAAATTAATTTCGAGAATGGGGTCACTTTTTGAAGAAACCTTAGAATTGAACTGTAGGTACCTTGTGACAAGATGTGTAATGAAAGGGCTTCTTAAAGGGCGTCTTAAAGGGTCAGATTTTTTTCACACGGTGACAAGTCATGGTTCCTAGAAATGAAACCGCAGCTTCGGCGCAAACGTTTTGTATCTCAAATTAAGGAGTTATGAGTAGTAAAATAATGTAACATTATCATCGCTCTATCTGGTGGCTGACATGTTTTTTTTGTTGATTGAAGTTTGTAGATAAGGTTGTTTTTGGCCCTGCAGTCTAAACGACTTGATGGATTTTAACAAAATAATGTGGAATCATATGATTCGCCATAACACTCTGAGAGACACGAGTTATAATAATTTTGGAAAAACAAAAATTCAAGCTGACTGATAAAGCGTCGTCATAGTTTTTGTGATTTGGTCATATGAGGTATCAGAATAAAAAGGTTGAT
>NDFZ01003764.1:0-29533 GCA_002192655.3 Mamestra configurata
TTGCAAAGAATCTTTTTAATTGGAAGTCGTTGGCTTAACAGCGTAACGCCTTAACTTTCTTTCTTTTTCTTTCATCCTGTCCTGTCAGCCGTCACGCTATACCGCATACCAAGACAAGCGGTTCCCTTCCAACTTTTCGGTCACTGGCTCTACTTTTAAACTACCTCTAATGTGCTCATTTCAATAAACGTGAACTAATTATGCTGAGCCGTGAAATGAGGGTGTGGTGGTATTTAAACCATCACCTCCATTTCACTATCGGACTACCAACCGCACTTGTTTGAAATACCGACAGTCACATAGCAGACATGTGGAACTCTCTGCCAACATCTGTGTTCCCTACCAGCGACCCGCCAGACTATGAAGCAAGAGTGAAAGGGCATCTGGACTCGTTTCATCATAGACCACATCGATCGCTTATCATCAGGTGAGACCGAGGTCATAAGCGAACCTTAACAACCGGTCGATTCTGTAAACATGTCGAAGTGAAGGCTTTGGTGAGGTGATCACGAGGTGAGCTGTCAATCCATATAATCAAGATGTCACGTGATCACGAAGTGAGCTGTCAATTCATCTAGATTATATGGATTGACAGCTGACCTCGTAATCACTCGAGATTCGACCGGCCGGAATTAAAATTAAAACAAGAACTGAAGAAGTTCAGAAACCGTACTGTTACAACAGTGTCTGGGCGGGTTGTTTCAAACGGTTATTTCCATTGATACGCGGTATGTTGTTCTTGGTATAAATTCCTGTTCATCCCTACTGGGATGAACAGGAATAGGCATGGACAAGCTACTGCTTACGTGTTTTAAATACTTTTTTTACGTTATAAGCTTTTTTTGTATCTTGAGAAGTGAAGAACAGCTATTGAGGAATTCAAAAGAAAGTTCACAGTATTGTACTGTTTGACGCAATTATAGCAACGATAACCAATGTTCAAACCATCTGTTACCGTAATCGTTATTTTTTTACGTTCGTTAACGCTGACATTTTGTGAAACAATTCATTTTTGGGGTTCCGTAGTCCACAAGGAACTCTTATATTTTCGCCATGTCTAGCTCAGAGACGCTTAGCACTAGAAAATTGGAATTTGGTGTGGATATTAATCACGCCGACAGTGGAAAATAAAATCTTTAAAAAAAATTGTTATGTCGTCTAAACCATGGTGTGGGGTTGGAAAAGTCGTTTAAAAATATTTAAGGTGTGCGAAAACCATATTTCAATCCAAAGATCTGTTTGCTAAATATTAAGCTTAAAAGTGCTATTTTTTGTTAAGTCAAGAGTCCCCCCTCCCTTCTGCCAGCTAAACGGTTGTTTTTGGGGTCGTGAAAAAATTTATGTTAGTGGCATAATAATGAATTTAAAAGGAAAACTATCACTGCTAAATAGGCTTTACAAGTTACCGAGTAATAGTCGACAACCTATAAAATGTAACTGATAACTAAAAATTTCGTTATAATTCCACAGAAAATCACTTAAGACTAAGTGCGTTTGTAACTTTGCAATCTTATAGTAAAATTAGCTTATTCATTTTTTGTCATGGTTTACGACACGGTTTACTACGGAACCCTTCAGAGTGCGTGGCCCGACACGCACTTGGCCGGCGCCATTTTTAACCTTTCGCGTGCGTTAAGTGGATGTGAAACAACCCACCCTTAATATTGAGGCGTAAATTTTGGTGTTTCTTAGAGTTTTTGAAAGTACAATTTTATTTAATATATCTCTATGCCCAATTGATTCTAGGCTAATTACAACAATCGTGCTTAGGTTTATTTCAGAAACATTTACGTATGACGACACAAGGTATATATTATATTTAAAATGCTCGATCTGACGTTATTAATAATATCAAGCGGTATGTCAGCCTGTCGTGTGTAAAATAAAAATAACTGCGTGCGCAACTGTGACACAGAGATAGCGCAAGCAGGCCAAAAACATAGCTTTATTCAGTAGGCCATGTCAGTCATAAACATCTATCTAAAGGTATGGCTAACTTAGTTACATTTTAAATTATAGTAAAATGCGGCATCAATCAGAAATGTCTGGATCATATAAATATCAATTAAACAACGTGTAACGCATACAAGTATCAATTAACCATCGTATGACAGGTCAAGAATCAATTATACAACGTCGACGCAAATAAATACCAATTGTACAACGTCGTCGCAAATAAATACCAATTAAACAACGTCTGATGCATACAAGTATCAAACAAACAACGACTGACGCGTACAAGTCCCAATTACACAACGTCTCGACGCAAACAAGTATCAAATAAACAATGTCTGACGTATACAAGTATCAAACAAACTAATGTACTACATGATTAAAATACTCATATAAAAGGTAACCTATAAAAAAGTCCGCGAGAACTATTATGGTTAAGTCACAATGACCGCTTTTTGTTCAAATTATTCATTAAAAACCAGGGTGGAATGGAAAAGTGGTGATTTTGGTATCGAGACATTAATCCTTATCCATTTAAATGGCTTGATTAAGGTTGATTTTTTCCATGTAAATTACACTCTTAATTATTCGAATCGTGCCTTTCGTTTAAAAGTTACGACGGGTATAAAAATGCTGCGGTGTGAGCGAACTGCCCTACGTTTAGTCTTGGTATACTCACACAAATTAAAAGTGTAATAATTGAAACGGAACTATTTTTTCGTAATCCGGGGTTGATTACGAAAAAATCGTTCAATCCTTCCATCGGAGTAAAAAGGGTAAATGGAATGTATAAAAAAGCTCATTACTTTGATTTAGAAACTTTTGCAAGGTTACCCTTTACCCTGCAAAAGGGGACGGGGTGGGGGGTGTCGAAGTTTGCAAAGAAAGTACTAAATCAACGCGATGCAATACAATATTTAAAAACCTTATTCATGTATTGCAGAAGGATCTACTCTGCCAATTGTCTGTAGTTTCGTTAATTCTGTCACAATAGTGTTACTTATACTAACTGAAGTGTTCACAACTACATTAAAAAAAAAATGGTTGTCTGTAAAGTCGGTTTATGGACGATAGTTTAACGTGACATCGTCGTAACAAAACATTGATGAAATGATCGTAACGTTACAATGAGCGTAACGTTACAATGAGTCATCCTTTTTCGTGCGTGCAGCCGGCGTTCATCGACTTATTAGACGTTGTCACAAAATCAGTTCACTAGATTTTATACTAATTAAACGTAATTTAGTGCATTCAACGAAAAATATTTTAATTAATGCATCAGGTAAACTCATTGCTAAAAATCATTAATGCCCGGTTTCTGAGGTTTTTATCGGTCGTTTATCTGTCCGTTTACGCTTTTTGTCATAACGCCATTGGTTGGTTAGTGGTTAATGGACAGATAAACGACCGATAAATAACCTCAGAAACTGGGCATAAGTGTGCTTACTAAAAAATGCCCAATATCCTGCATTGTTCATGAATTGGACGTTTGTCGTCGGTTGTCTTTTTTTCTCTCTATACTTGTATATTAAAACAAGTCATCGTAGTCTTCTTCCTCTTCTAACAGAAGATACAAAAGTAAATTGCGATCGCTAATCCCAAGCAGGTCAGACATCTTGTCTCACGGAACATTCATAACTGGAATACAGCAGCCCTACTATGACGTGCTAATGCCATCCAATTCCGATGATGTAAACGGAATAGTGCTATTCGCTATGTATAGCTCCGTCTCCCTCTTAGAGCGGAATTATGATCGTTTTAAGACTTCATAGTAGGGCCCCAGCACTGCCGTTTGCTACAGCTATCTGCGGTTAGGTTCGGAATCATGACCGCAGCGACACGTCGCACGGTGGTCCGGAAATCGAGCTCCATACTCATTGAAACTTAAAGTAACGGATTTGAAAAAAAAAATTGTGATGGCCTTAGAATACCTCCCTTTATGTAATATTAACGTATGGATGGTACAGATCAATCCACGCGTCAGAAAAAAAAGTTTTACGTTTTTTTTGTATGGGAGAAAACACTAAGTACATTTTTATGGAACTGTATGGAACTGTAAGGCTGGTGCTCATACGAGCTATAGTCCTATACACGGCGATCAAGATGACATACAATTCATGTGCGTTTAGGTGCGGCTAGGCACGTAATTTTTTTTTGAAATTTTGAATTTTCGATATGTGATTTTTCAAACCTTTGCCGTCGTTCAATGACTTTGCCGATCGATTTATTTATATTATGGTTGGATTTAGCCTGCTAATGATCTTTATGATAACAATAATTAAAAAAGATTTTGATAAAATACGTTTTTTTGCAAAATTTAATTCCAAGATTTAACTCATTTGTTAATAACTGTGATTAAGGTTGAGAATAATTAGATACTAATNACAGTTCCGATAAAATGTACTTTTAGTGTTTTCTCCCATACAAAAAAAACGTAAAACTTTTTTTTCTGACGCGTGGAGTGACCTGTACCATCCATACGTTAATATTACATAAAGGGAGGTATTCTAAAGCCATCACAATTTTTTTTTTCAAATCCGTGACTAACTTTCTATGAGTATGGAGCTCGATTTCCGGACCACTGTGCGTCGTCTGCTGCTGCTGTCTGCAGTCGGCTCTGGTCGGCTACGATCTTTAGTGGTTAACGGATAGATAAACGACCGTTAAAGTACCTCAGAAACCGCGCATAAGTAAAGTTGTTTCAATAAAGTACTTAAATCATTTATATACTTACTTAACTTAAATCATTAAGTAAAACTAATATAACTAAGAACCTATTAAAATTTATTAAGTAAATGTATATCTAAACTTATACTATAAAGAGGAAAGAATTATTTGTTTGTTTGTTACGATTTGGCTCAAATACTAATCAAGCGATTTTAAAAATTCTTTCGCCATTAGAAGAACTTAAAAATGATAGCCTATGTCATTTATTTTCGAAAAATAAGAGTTCCTTACGAAAATTGCAATAATGTAGCAAATAGAAAAGCAAATCAAAATTTTTCCTAATAAATTCGTGCGCTGAGAAAACTGTTGATGATACGTAAAAATGATGTACTACATCATTAAAGTGCTCATTATTACCTATAAAAAAGTCCGCGAGCGTATATGTCTAACTACTATGGTTAAGATACAATGACCGCTTTTTGTTCAAATTATTCAATCAAAACCAGGGTGGAATGGAAAAGTGGTGATTTTGGTATCATTCAAATTATGGTAGAATTGATTTGAGACTAATCTCTAGCTGTATACTTTTCTTTAGGTGCCAATTGTTTAATAATAATTGCTCTATCACTTCTTGCTTTGTCATATACTGTTATTATAATGTTTTTAATTAGTTTCTTAATGTAACTGAAATCATACAAAATTGGAATTCCTTTGTGGCTGACTCCTTGTTTAGTTATGTTACAAAATTTCGTGGTTAATTTTGGTCTTGTACCTGTTGCATTTGCTATTATCGGGGAAATATTTCCTACCAACCTTTAAGTATGGACGTGGAGTGTCACAGGCTCCGTGCGGCTCTCAAGTTCTTAGTTTCAGGCCCTTCCCCTGCTCCCCGCACCCGAGCGTCTCAGTAGCTTCACTTTTAGTAGCAAAATTAGACAATGAGGGAGGAGGTTGCGTCACTGGATGCATAGCTCGTGAGTAATATTCATTGAAATATTTGCTGGATCCTGTCAGGCTCCACGTCCATTGTTGCATATCAAATATTTTGATAGTATTTGTGTTTGTTTTAAATTCTTGCTATGAAAAATGGCATAAAGTATTAAAACGAGTTGTTCTAGTTCAAATCAGCCTCACAAAAAACTATACAATTAGATGATCAATCTTTTAAAGAAGAAATTAATGCTATATTGTTTGCTTCGGTTTAGTCAGATGATGAAGCAGACATTTAAAATTGCTTGATGTCTAAGGCGGTACTGATACGCTGTCACGAAAGTGAAGACGTAGTTGATAGTGACAATTCAGACGCGCCACTTTCTGAATTACGAACGAACTATTATTATAGGAGAATTCGATATAAGTGGGCAAAGACGCCACCTACATCTAGAGTACGGACATCTCAACACAATATTATATCGGTTCGTACAGCCTTTTCTAATTCGAGGGTCGACTGTGAGAAAGATCTTTTTAACATCCAGAATAAATTATTGCCAAGAGAGCTGAAATCCAGACACCACCAGTCAGTCAAGGAAATAGAAGGACATGTAGAATATGTCCCGCGAAAAAGCACAGAATGACCACTATGTTTGTGTGGGTTGCAGCAAGCCTGTGTGCCTGCAATGTTCTCGTCCCTTATGCGCTGACTGCCAGTAATTTACGTATACTATGACTGCTGTCAGATTTCTTTATTTTTGTTGCTAGAAGGAGCTTTTATGTTTTTTTTACGTTTGTATATTAAATTAGACGATAAATAAGTATTTTTTTGTGTTCTGGTGTCAGTTTTAGTTACTTTTGATGGGTTAAAATGAACACCCCAAAAAGTCTAATAAAATGCTATGATTGTGTTACGCGCCAGAAATAATGTCGGGTACATTAAGTTACTACTAGCGCCATCTAGTATCGAGTAGCAGAACTAGTAGAGTCAAGTACCTTCTAGACATTTCTTTGCCAGAACATTCTACACTTCTCGATATCCGGTCAGTCGGCAGCGGTAGTTACGAGTACATTCCAGATGAATAGAATAGAATAGAAGTTTCTAGAACTAACTGTCCTATATAAGGAGTGCGTAGTCCGCGACCTAGTCAATCCCAGTTCGATCCAGCCCGTCCCTAGCTGTCCTCTCCCCAGCGACGCCCTAAGCCGAGGCCCGTACCCCACAGGGGGTGGGTGCCCTTAGCGTGTAGTCGCTTAGTTTGTAAGTTTTTTGTAAGCCCTGGCTGGAGGCTTTAATATTATATTAAGGCCACCACAGACAAGCCCGGTTAAGCAGTCGACAACCTTATAGGTTGAACTGCGAGAAGCCACACATAAAAAAAAAAAGCGACCTAGTCAGTATTGGATTAGCGATACAAGCGAATACTTCGGAAGCGGTCTTCAAGTGCGATTAAAGTGATCAGTGGTGAAGTTGTGTTCTATAATTAGTGAGTGTAAAGTTGTAATTAGTATTGTTAAATTAAAGTGTTTTGGTTATTTAATCGGCTGTTTTTATTGTCACGAACCCCAAGCTCGTAACAATTGTTAATTTTTCATAATTTCTATAATTATTATAAAGAAAGTTGATTTCTAATACCTGTTTTTTTTCTTATTAGAGACCTATTCTCAGATATAGATAGGGTTTTGACGCAGTTGGGAATCAGTTTCTAGAAAAAGAATTATTGTGAATATAGCAGCCTGAGAGACTCCACCTCCACACCAGTGTAAAAAATATTTGACGTCCATACTTAAAGGTTAAGAAATCTGTTCCTGCATATCTGGGATAGTTTTTTACATTTTTATACACTTTGAGAATAAAGATAACACCAATTCTGATAGAAAGTACTAGCGTTGGAGGTTTTGTGGAGTGTATGGTACCAGAGACCTAAGACAAGACTGCAACAGATAGAGGATGAAATCAAAGGAGCTAAAACGGCTAAAGTTTAACCGGTGGGCAGTAATTATTTCTAAGAGTCACATGCGTTGACTTGTTGGCGCTGGCTTTTATTTTCCTTTCTCTCATCCACTTATACACTTTATGTAGGTGATTTTGTAGCATTAGTGAGGACATGTGAGGGTTATTGCTAGCAAAGTTCAGCGAAGGTGACACAGAGAATTTCTTCTGAGGCTGGTAAGTCTGTTGTGTATATTAGGTAGAGGATAGGATCTAGTACAGAGCCCTAGGGTACGCTGGCCAATATGTTGTAGAATTTTGAATACCAGTCATTTATTTTTCCTTTTTTTTAATACTGCCACATAACCTGTATGTACATACAGGTTATGTGGCAGTGTTACGTTGTACCAAAATTATATGGAAATGGAATATTCAATCCAACTACGTACTTAATAAATATCATTTAAGTATGTTCTAAGAAGCAGGTAAGTTGGTTCAAGTAAGTAGGTACATAAATCATTTATCAAATTTGATTCAACTAGTACTTGAACAACCTGAATGTTCTGTCCGGAGTACTTATGTTTAAATTTTGCAAATTACATAATTATGAGGAATCAATAAATAAACAATTTAGGATCAACAAAGAATCAATTAAGAAACATCAAAGAATCAATTAAGAAACATCAAAGATTCAATTAAAAAAATAATCAACATAGAATTAAGAAACAATAAAGTATCAATAAGGAAACAATAAACAGTCAAAAAAGAACAAATAATGATCAACAAAGAATCAATTACATACTTTTTGAAAATTATTAAAAAAAAAAAATACACACAGGGTATAGGGTTGCGGTAATTACCTTCTTTTTATGTTGCTATTTCTGAGTGCAAGTGCAATAAATTAATTTTAACTATGTTGGCACCTATAATACAGGCATTCTACGCTAGCTCTGTATTCAGGGCTTCACTTTTTATGTAAGCTCATACAGAAAATAACTACTAGGAAACCTGCAATATTAGAATATTACACAGCAAAATACATACTTTTTGAAAATCTTTACTTAAAGTTGTTTCAATGAAATAATTACCAATGACATATTATTTATAGACATGTAATGCACCAACATCACAGGTCTAAAAAACAGCACAAGCAGTATTGGTTGATTAGCTTTATTTACACACGCAGGGAATAGGGTTGCAGTTATTACCTTTTTTTAATGTTGCCATTTCTGAGTACAAGTGTAATCAGTTTATTGTTACTATCTTGGCACCTATTATACAGGCATTCTATGCTAGCTTAGGGCTTCACTTTTAGTGTAAGCTTATACAGAAAATAACTACTAGGAAACCTATCAGAACAAATGAAATATTACACAGCAAGCAAACTAGAATCATAAGTAAATATATTTAAAGAAAAATGCACTATACATAAAAAAGCATAAATTGAAGGCTAAAAAAAAACATCACCGCTAAAACTAACCTGAATCATTGTTTGTAGGCGGTGAGGAAACAACAGGCACATGCTGAGTAGCCATCATCTACGATACCTGTGAACAAGTTATAATATCATCATTCAAAGTCATCCACTTTGGACAATTTTGAGCTTATTTCAGTCATAGTGACATTGTTTTTTATTATTATTTTTAGTTGGATGCATTTGTACAAGGTCAGCCATCATACAGTCTTAGTAGTTATCTCATTTTTTTATTTACCATGTTAGTTCTTGAACTTTTGGCAAATATTTGGAAGTTAATAATGTTATAAACTCATTCACAGATAGTTTTTGTTAGTAGGTCAACACAACAGATTTCAATCACATACACAAGTAGTAAAAACATTCTTATTTCTAAACAATTAGGTAAGTCAAGTGATAAGCTTTGTAAAAAAAAAATGTTTTGTTTGTAGTTAAGCTTGAGGTTGGTTTTGATAAGGTAACTGGATTGCAAAGTTTGGCAAAAAAAAAGGTTTATTTAAATAAAAGATTGAATAATATTTTTTTATTCTCATGTTTCATAATTTCTCAACTCGTACACATTGCTGAACTAAAACACACATCTAAAAACAATAGTTTCATGCCACAAAACTAAAGAGCGGATAAATATTTGTATACTTACGATCATTATCTAGTTATTGATGAAATTTTAGCCGATTCTCTACGTAAATCGGCGTATTTTAGTTCATGAATAACCCACACTTAGAACACACAAAAATCCGGCACAGTTCTACAAGAAAATCATCAAATGTTAACAGTTAGTGTCTTCTTGAAGCCGCAACGAAAACAACAACATATTTCTACCGCTTTTCCGATTTTCACTGTTTTACGATAACCTTGAGAAACTATTACAAACACTGGGAATATGCAAATAATTTATTTTCCGCGAACTTCTGTCACTTCGCTTCTGCAGGACTGTGCTGCAGGAAAATACAAAATGGCCGGCCAAATAAACGAACGCTGTCAAAAAAGTCAATCAAATGTATTGTACCTATAACCCGGCGTACAATCCACTGAACGCATTAAGCGTGTCTCTCTCTGACATCTTGCGTCAAACAGGTTAAGTTTACAATTTACTGAAAACCACTTTATATAAATTATACTATTCTATTATTGTTGAAGTAAAACTAGCCGAGCGAAGTGGCTGACCTACGTCTTTCGATCGAAAATTCAAAACGCACTCTCAGTTTACCGAGGCAGACCGAAACTCTGTTCCTTTCACTCACAGGCAGACGCGGAGAGACGCGGTTGCCAATGCCAGTATGGCGGACTGCCAGTATTGGTCCGCTGGCAAATTCCTAGCGGTTGTCGGCAATAGCGTGTCCTATCTCTGTCTAACTAGGTAGGTGGGGGCACAGTCGATATATCTGTCCCTGTTTGGTTCGTATGCGTTGAAATTCAACATAGGCATAAATAACTCTCTGGGTAACAAAGTTGTATATTATCGGAATGGTTCGCCCCCATTTTGTCCGTAATGACCTCGCTCGCTCGCTCGCTCGCTCCGCTTTTGTGGCTCGAGTGGCAAACAACACAGAGCGCTACGTCGAAAGTAATAATAATACTGGTTGCGGATTGAGCCGAAACGTTTAGTCACGGAATCTATAATTGAGCGAAGTGAGCTAAGCCGAAGTTGCTCTTGCTCTTTGCTTCGCCACGCTCCGCGATTATGTTGATTTAATCGAACTACGGAAATATAAACTGAATCGAATTATTATTTCTAGATTATGTTAAGTAGCTAGGTAGGTATCTATTACCTAACAATAAATCCTATAGGTAGGTACCTACCTACATATTGCTAATGATGTTATAATACATACCTAACTACCAAAACCTGATGTGTAACTAGGTCGGTGCCTACCTGATCCGGGAAACTGCATGGGTTCAATGTACTTGTAGGTCCTACCAGGAAAACGTCTAGGTAGATAAAAATATTTAAATGTAGGGAACAAACTTTGTTTGGAAAAGAATGTCGAACAATACGAGAAAATAAAAAGAGAAGATTCAGACGAATTGAGAACCTTCTCCTTTTTAGAAGTCGGTTAAAACAAGGTTCGTTTTGTTCCGTTGTCTGGACTACCTACTTAGTTCGTCGCGGTCGGGCCTCCGAGAAGCAGAGCGGCATGCATGGGTCGGCCGGCACTGTATTCTGGTTCAAACCGGTTAGGGAGCAGCCAAGCGCATACTCCATCTCGCTCTAGCAAACAGACAATCTAATTTAACGATTTTAGTATTATTACTGCCATACCTACATTAGCCTACATATAACATAACGATAACGTCGGGTTTTTATGCCTCGACGAATAAAACTTTAGGCAGGCAGTCAATCGTCAATCTTTTGTTATTAATTTTATGTCGTGGCTTATCAGTTATCAGTGTATTTTGTCATGCGGCCTGACCTTGACGTATGACTAGCGCTGACGTGGCGTTTAGGTAGGTATTTAATCTAAGTAGGTACGACAAGTCGTGTCGGTTTCGAGTTGGCGTTTTACGGTTGGGTAACATAACGTAACGGTCATGTCGGTTTTGCGCGACGCGCGACGTTTCGTTTGTAGGTACCTAGTTGAAAGTAGGGCAACTCTCGCAGGGTTTGCCGTATTTCGTAGTTTGTTCTTTGTTGTGATAGGTACCTACTAGTTGAATGGTTTCTTCCGTGGTTTGACTTCCTACGTTTAACACAAAAGTCTCTATCTTTTGTTGGGTAGGGTAGAGTACTTACCTACCTACTAGCGGATGACCCTAAGGCTTCAATAGATTACGAATAGAAGAAATGGTAAAAAAGAAAAGAAAACAAAGAGAAAAATATTGTTTTCTTCTAGGTTAGGTAGGTTACCTACCTATTTAAAAAAGACTCCTACAAATTAATTCGGCTCTGCAGACTTACGAACACAGGCCAACCCCTAAATGTAGTCAGCAGTCTTTTTCAGACTATGTAGGTACGGAATATACCTACCTACCTAGTTAGGTTTTTGTTAAAAGTTTAGATGGGGTGAGTAAGGTCCCGAAGGCAAAACCCGCCGCGGGTTTTGACAGACCCCGGGATCCCTCAACCCACAGCCCCATACCACTCACTCAATCAACAACATTATCTACCCTGCTCGCCCTTATTCTGTGAAAAGCCCCAAGGACAAAGTTTCAACCCAATGTCATCTCTACGGACGACGCGCGACGGTCTGGTGGGTGACGGCCGGAAACGAGTTATATTAGTAGGTACGCCGTTTCATATTTCAAATTCAGTCCGAATTGTCGTACCGTAAGTAGGTAGGTAGGTACATAAATATTCAATTTTTAGATTTTTTAGTTTTGGTAGGTAGGTAGGTAGGTACCTAGAGGATTTTAAAGTAACTAGGTACTAAGGCAAGATTTTCGCTCATTTTGATTCTTCTTCTTTTATACTTAAGTACTTATTTAAGTATGTACCTAATTTGTAAGTTAAGTAATAGGAATCAGAATTCAGTAAACTCTCACTGGTAGGTAGCCTAAAAGCTGGTAAAATAAATACCATATTTTTTTCTGTGTTACCTAAATTTAAATATGCACCTAAGGAAACAGCGTAATCAGGGAAGATCCAAAAAAAAACAAGGTAAAAAAGTATTTTTTTCTTGTTTTTTTTTTTAATCTGTTAATTTTGGATGCTATTACGGACCTGATACTTCGCATTTTTTTTAAAAAACCCGGATTTTAATTTTTAGGTAAGTAGGTATTTATAATGTAAATGAAGTGGTGAGAGACGGTGGTTTTCAAAATTCGTAGGTAGGGACGCCGACGGTCTAAGCGGGCGAGGACCAAAGTTCTGAACTTTCTGACAAACTTATTTTAATCTGTGGTTCCGGTTCCGTGCCTTTATTGTGTGTGTGTGTGTGTGTGTGTTCGTAAGACTGTGCTGTGTGTGCAGTGTGTACCCACGCGACCATAGCCTACTAGGGGAGGCCTTTTAAGGGGTCATTATGAGTTCGAGCGTATTGTTAGGTATTATTATTAGCATTGNTCGTAAGACTGTGCTGTGTGTGCAGTGTGTACCCACGCGACCATAGCCTACCAGGGGAGGCCTTTTAAGGGGTCATTATGAGTTCGAGCGTATTGTTAGGTATTATTATTAGCATTGAAAAAAATAGGGTGACGTGTTCACTTTGAACATGATATCGGATTATTACCTATGCACGACTGCGAGAGAACATAATGATGTGATTTATAATGCCGTGACATTAGTTAGAAAATGCCAGACTTTATTAATAGCTCTGTCTGATTAAGTACCGGTTTTATTAAAAGTAGCGCGCTAAAAACTGGTTTACCTTCAAATATGTTTACTGCTATGTTTAGCCGCATCGTTATTTTAATTCTGAATTCTTAACAGGTGATAAGTGCGTGTAGAGGACACGCAATTATCACCTGTTAAGAATTCAGAATTAAAATAACGATGCGAACGAACCTAGATAATTATTGTCAATTGACCAAATAACCGTTGTCGAATGGTTATTATGGCAGCAAGGGTTATTTTAAAGTGGTGATTGATCAAAACGTATTTTGAAGTGGTTATTTGTGAACTTTGAATTTCACATTAATGAAAATGTATTTTGAAGTGGTTATTTGTGAACTTTGAATTTCACATTAATGAAAATGTATTTTGAAGTGGTTATTACTGAAAACTTGTTTTGTCATTATTAATGAAAACGTGTTTTGAAGTGGTAATCTATTAACTTAAAATCATGGTTATTGATGAACACATTTACACTGGTTATTAATGAAAACACATTTTGCAGTGATTAGAACACAGATGTCATGGTAAAATACCACATTAGGAAATTATTATAATTCTCGAAATAAATATTTCAAGATACATTTTTATATAAATTGAGAGGTAGGTATAATACTGACCCGATTAAATACACACAGTAACAATAACATTATTATTGTGTGTAGGATGAAAACTCAATCAACATTTTCACTTAAATGAAACTTAAAAAAAATCTTCGACAAAGCAGAAATTCTGAACAATTTTCCAAGCTAAAATTCGGTATAGATTTTTCTATAGGTACCAACTCAAGTTCCCTGGGGGTGATGGAGTTTGAGCGGGAATCCTTACGGCAGTACAAGGGTGGGCCATCCCCTTCCATCACCCACCACACCACCCTGTCTGCGTTATACTGAAACGAACCTATATAAAATACTTAATGTTAGGAGCGGAATAATCGGACTTTGAAAGCATTTTTATTTTTGCTTTTCTTTTACCACCATCATTAAAAAGAGGTGGTTTCAATGGCAATGATGCTGTTTGTATGTTTATTTGTACATATTTAGGTCTTTATTACTACATACCCGTGAAGTAAATATATATAGGTACCTGACTGCCAAATATCTCATAGTTCGATATCTTTTGTTTTCAAGAGAGATTTAGATGGAGGCAAGTAGGTAAAGAACTTCGCAGTTACCTACATATTGTATTTCTTCTTCTCTCTCTTTTTTCCTCAATGTGTTGACCCATAGAGGCCATAGAGAATAATCATAAAAAGATAAGCCAACATACTTACTTAGGGTTAAGTATTTACAATCCTTATCATAATTTACCTTAAAAGATGAAACTCAAAAGTTTTATAAATACTTAACTTACGTACAGCTTGTGATTCTCTGCTTTCTGTCTTTTTGCCCTGTTAACGTGATCTTTATTCTAGGCAACAATAGGCAGATAGAGCAGTTGTCATGATAATGTCAGACAGATAACAATCTGGTATAGGTACTTTAATTTACAATTTGAGATAATTTTTATCAACTTAAGTACCGATAGACTTTTCCGTTGTGTATTTTAAGTTGATTTTTAACTGATGATTTTTAGAAAAAAAGTGCCTAATAAAAGTACGCGTTGCAATAGAATATGAACTTAGTCATACTTACCCAGAGTTTATTGTTCCAAAATTTGATAATCATCTTGAATTCTGAATTCGAACATTTAATGTTCGTATCTGAAGACTTTGTAAGTGATAAATAACGACAAAAAGAGGATATGTAACATCATTGATGACAGTGAACAATTTATAAATTGCGGGCTCCCAAACTCATACTTGTAGTATTCTCTATGCTCCCAAGCGGGACCATGTCAGACGAAGCTTGAATCCACTAATTAGTAGGTACCTACTCCTAATAAACGCAGAGGTAGCAGTCGGGTAGCAGCTTACAGGAACATGCCCCAATTTTCTACATGCAACCGAAATTGTTCCTGCTACAGAACAAAACAAACCATACCAAAGATATCCAGGTATTTGTTCTTTATAATACGAGCAAAATCCGCATTTTCAAGAGGAGAAGCTAGGGAGGGAGTTGATAGCGCCCCCGGTCTACAGCAGCGACGGGTGGACTCAGGGTGGGAGTCAAATAGGGGAGGGTGGCGTTCTCCCTACTCCCCAGACACGTTGGCAACGTTAATAATAATAATCCCCAGCTGGATGGGGTATTTTGTTTGATTGATCACCAAGCGGCAATTGAATGAAAGAATAGAGCCAGGTGTTGGGCACGGTTTTAGATCACCAAAACTGTGCCCAATCTGAGTGGCAGATATACTATGAACTACGTTCAGGAGTAGACTGTGATATGCCTGATTGAGTGAAAGCGTTTCATTTCATACATAAAAATGTTTAAAACTATTCGTACCTATTACGAATATGTATGGACTTATAATAATTAACTGTTTAGGTGTTGTTAGGTAAGTGGTCATATATATACATATAGTTGGAATTAATCACCATTTCAAAATGGTGATTTTAATACTTTTAAAATACAGTAAAATGCAACTTTGAGTCAATTCAATAAAAATGAGTATACCTACTTTAAGAATAAGATTATATCGGTACTTAGATCTACATTTAAAACGAGTAAGTTTAATGAAATGGCTGCGATAAGAAATTGATGATAAAAACTAAGTTTAGCAATGAAATTATCATTAATGATAATGTCATTGCTAAATTCCCCGGCTTCGCCCCGTCTCGTTTACCTATTGCTTTTTCTATTCGTGAAAACTTTAACAGAATCCGTTGCGTGGTTTTGAAGAAGAAAGCGGAGAAATAGAACTAAAAATAGACAGAGGCTGACAGCGACTTTTCTTTATATTATTCTATTTATGCTGGCACTTCCTTCACTTGGCGTACCTATTTGTCAAAATATTCGCGTCACTTCTGGAATAAAAAATATACCTTATTATTTTCGAAATAACGTGAATTACCTATAGATTTCACAAGTCACGCGAATATTTTGACAAAAACGCCAAGTGAAGTGTCAGCATAAGAGATAGAGCGACAGTACAAAATATTTTTCGTGAATTTAGTTTAAATACTCATTTGCTTTTTTTCATGAATTAAGGATGGCTTATGCAAGTACACAGGCGAGCTTAACCTAGAATCGGATTTTCTAACAGGAAAACTCAGTACGATAGAGATATTTATTTGCACATAACGAGTGACGACAGTCACTGAGTGCACGACTAAAGTTAAACTAGATATTCTTACTTAAAATATAATATACCAGAACTAAACATCGGCACCTACATTTGCATGCAATATAGTATAGGTAGTTACTCACTTAGATAATAAAATAAAATTCATCATAAATTTTAGTCGTTGCCTTAGCTTTATTCATTAATAAATCATTGTATTTATTCATTAATCATAGCTTTTATTCATTAATCATAGCTTTTATTCATTAATCATTGCTTTTATTCATTAATGATTAAGTTTTTTTATGCAATGGAAGGTAGGTATTTATTCAGGAATATGCTTCAAAAATAAAAATACGAAACTCATTCAACGCTGCCTGTTTCAAAACCCTCAAAATAAGATAGGTACCTACTCTACAACAGCTGTAAATGTTTCAGAACAACGTAGACGTCAAATGAAATTGAACACAACGCCATAGGTCTTAAAGTTGATAGTGGTTCACGGTAGATTTACACTTACATCATCTTAGATCTCAAAATGGCTCTCGCCATCTCGCAGTCTTTATTTTATTTATAGAGCTCAAAAATATGGGGACTTTTTTCCTCGTTTTTTTTAGTTTCTTCTTTGTTGAACTTCTGCCGCAACCAGCGAGTAATAAAAATAGTCGTTACCAAAATGATGAAATCAAGCTAGTTTGCCATACCTACTTAGTAGGTAAATAATTATGTGCTTAGATATTTGGCAGCCATACAGTAAGTCACACGTCAGTGTTAACAATACCAGTATAAACTGGCCTCGCATTCTATTGAAATGCTATTCCGTTGCTTGGTCACCTCAAGAACACGTTATCCTGATTTATAACGATTAAAATACGTAAAAAATATTGAAAATTAATTGAAGTTTTACCACAACACAAAGGATTTACCGCGATAATTTAGCTTGGATGTTTATTTTGCCTTTTTTACTTGCACGCTTACGGTAGGTCCCCATCTACACTGGACACCAAATAAACCGAGCCACCCGCTACCTAGGCACTCTAATTCGATTTTCTCAAAAACTAAAAAACCTACAATTATCAAAGTTGTACCTACAGAAAATGCGTTTCATGGTGATTAAAATGAAAGGAAACTCATTGGGTTTAATCAATATTTCAGTGTTTATTAAGGATTTTACAAAGAAGAGTCGTTTTCCAGTCGTGACAATCGTTAGTAATGATAAAGTGAAAAAAAAATTAAAGCCAAAAACAAAGATAAAATCAAAAAAAAAGTTTTTGATCAATATTCCGTATTTCCTCCCCTTGCTCGGATAACTGCCAGCATCCTTGTATTCATCGACCTTACGAGCCTGACGATAAAATCTTGAGGAATTGTATTCCACTCCTCTTCAATTGCGATTCGCAGCTCTGGAAGCCTTGTTGGAGCAGGTACCCGGGCTCGAACCCGACGTTTCAGCTCATCCCATAAGTGTTCTATCGGATTCAAGTCCGGGCTTCGAGCTGGCCAGTCCATCGTACGAATGCTGACGTCGCGTAGATACTGGGTCACCACATGAGCAACATGAGGCCGTGCATTATCATGCATCAATTGCATATCCTGTCCGATATATCCTGCGTAAGGTACCACATGGTCTGCGAGGATTTCAGTAATGTAGCGATGAGAAGTCAGTCCACGTGTACGGCCCGTCGGTTCGATGAAAACTAACGCTGTATGTGCTGTTAACGAGATGCCGCCCCAGACCATTACAGATCCTCCTCCATAAGCAACAGTTTCCTCGATGCAACACTGAGAATAACGTTCTCCAGGGCGACGATATACTCTCTGACGTCGATCACTTCCATGTAGACTCACCCTGGTCTCATCAGTGAAGAGTACATTACTCCACTGCTCTAATGTCCAATCCCTATGCTCTCGAGCAAATTCAAGTCGTGCTCGACGGTGTGCTACCGTTAATGCTGGGCCTGTTGCAGCTCTTTTTGGGGTCAGGTTCCGTTCAGCAAGTCTCCTTCTGACGGTATCTGAACTTATGACCACTTGGCGTTCGTCACGCAGACTTTGTTGGACTTGAACTGCGTTGAGGTGGCGATTTCGCAGAACAGTAAGGTGGATATAACGATCATCTGCTGCTGATGTAGCCCTAGGTCTGCCCGTACCTGGACGGCGATCGAATGCTCCAGTCTCTAGGTATCGTCTGTAAACTCGTTGCACCGAAGATCTGCTGATTCGAAGCCTTCGAGCGACTTCACGTTGCGCAATGCCTGCTTGAAGTAATGCTACAGCTTGAGCTGCTTCCTGAGGTGTTGTATCCATTATTAATCGAAAAAAGTAGCAAAAACACACGCGTCTGAGCAAACGATGGACAAAAACTAAAGAAATGATAAGAAATATCCGACTATCCTCATTGTAGAGAAAAAGAACGCTAATTTCAAACTCTGGTGAAAACAGTGCAAATCGTTAGCATTGTGTTTGTTGTTTGATAAAAATGTGAGTTGACGGTACTTTCGAATTAATTTGTAGTCATTTTAATCACCATGAAACGCACTTTTTGTAAGTGTAACTTTGATAGTTGTAAGTTTTATACTTTTTGAGAAAATCGAATCAGAGTTCCTAGGTAGCGGGTGGCTCGGTTTATTTGCTAACCAGTGTATATTACTAAATATTTAGGAATAATATGTGGTTAATTAGTACTACTAACTAATAACTAAATACACTACTAATTAATCATAAGTATTATTATAATTTTAATCCTATACATCTCATTAGATAATAAACTAGGCCGTCATCGCTAATGAAACGGATAGTTGTTTGGCCGGATACTGGATAGATAAACGTATAACCAGCTTTATCTAATTGAACTCACAGATCTAGGTGGAGGTAAGCTGGTTACAACAGCCTAATCTGACTCTGAGTGAACTTGCAGCGTGTGGTGGGGCTCAAAAGAATATCCGGCTGTGTGGACTATTCCCAATACTCATTAGAGCCTAATCTGTGGACCCCCAGGACTAGGTAGTAGGTGGGACTCAGCTGGACATCCAGCTATCTGGCCTTCACTCTAACATTTATTACTTACAGCCTACTCTACTAATCTGAGTGGGCCCGCAGAGCTAGATGGGGCTCTTCTGGACATCCGGTTATCTGGATTCCACCCAAATACTTATTAACAGCCTAATCTGAGTGAACACGCAGAGCTATGTGGGACTCGTCTGGATATCCGGCTATCTGGATTCCACCTAAACACTCATTACAGACTAATCAGAGTGCGCCCACGGAGCTAGGTGGGGCCACAAGCCTATATNTATTAACAGCCTAATCTGAGTGAACACGCAGAGCTATGTGGGACTCGTCTAGATATCCGGCTATCTGGGTTCCACCTGAACACTCATTACAGACTAATCAGAGTGCGCCCACGGAGCTAGGTGGGGCCACAAGCCTATATAGCCGGCTATTTGGATCTTACCCGAATACTCACTACAGCCTAATCTGAGTGAGCCCACAGATCTAAGTGGGGCTCGCCTGTATATCCCAAAACCGAATACCTCAGTGTATATTTACCGTCTCCACTACACCACTGACGCGGAAGACATCGTGAAGTACGTGCGCTAGAGGTTGAAGTATGCGCCCAGAGTGCAGCTGCTGGAATCGCATCGCAACGTCAATTTTAAGGAGTTATTGGTAGGGTTACCAACCGTACTATAATATATAGTATTTTACTGTATTTCGGGTCTGCATACTATATACTGTTGAAATACTATATAATCAACACGGAAATCTAACAAACAAATCATTTATTTGAAAATGAACGTGCATTTACTTTAACTTTTGACTGATGTGGTAGCATGTATAGTCTAACCGGAGAAGGTCGTCGTCCCACCCCACTACGTAGATTTCCCATAACAACTTATATTCCCTACCACTCGACACCAAACGACTATTTCTCCGGTTTGACTATAGTGTATACGGACGTATCTGTCTTACTGCGTTCCGACTTCCGAACTTATCAATGTCGTACGCATTTGGTCATAGCCTGCTTTATTTCTGTTTAGGGATTTTGGTAATTATTTTTCATTTTTTTGAAAAATGTATTGAAGAGTCGGTCTTTCCAGACCAGTTCAAATTTGCTGAAGTAGTTCCAATATTCAAATAAAGACTAATCCGAAAAACTACCAACCTATATCCCATTTACCAACCTTATCAAAAGTATTTGAAAAAAATATTAAACATAGACTGATGATACATTTAAATGCAAATAAAGTAATACATTTAAGACAATTTGGATACCAGAAAGGCGTCGGTTGCTCAGATGCAATAAACACTCTTATAAATGACATAATTAATAAATTAAATAACAAAATGAAAGTGTCTGGGTTATTCATCGACCTCAGCTCTGCTTTTGATACGATAGATTATGAACTATTACTAACAAAACTTGAATATTATGGTATCAGAGGCAAGTCTTTACTACTTTTAAAATCCTACTTATAAAATAGACGAATGTTTGTCGAAATAAAAGCATCGATGAAACAAAACACGAAGTCGTATACACGTCTAGGATTACAAACATACAACGTGGTGTACCCCAAGGCTCAATTTTAGGACCAATACTTTTTATTATATTCACAAGTGACTTGATAAACTTCATGTATAACGTTCAGCCCGATGTAAGACTCGTTGTCTTTGCAGATGATACAAATATAATAATTGGGGCAAATGATCTAAAAGAATTGACCAAAACTGTAAATAAGTGCCTCGAAAATCTTTGCGATTGGTTTTCAGCCAATAGCCTTTTACTAAATGCTAGTAAAACTAACATTATCTTATTCAAGACTACAACTCGCAATAATGACAATTTAGATGTACAAATCAAAGGAGATAAAATTGAATCAGTAGACAAAGTCAAATTCTTAGGTATTAACATAGATGTAAATTTAAATTGGAAACAAGAGCTAGCTGCTGTTGACTCTTCTATTTCATCAACATGCTATGCACTCAGGAGCCTTAGAGATATTTTGGATCTTAAGCAACTAAAGGCTATATACTATGCACTGGTAGAATCTAGATTGAGATACAGCATCATGCTGTGGGGTAATAGCTACAGTTATAACTGGCAGAAGGCGTTTATCTTACAGAAACGTGCCATAAGGACTATTGTAAGGATTTCACAAAGAGACTCATGCAGAGAGCATTTTGAAGAATTAGAAATTTTAACAGTACCAAGTTTATACATATTAGTTATATTAAATCACTTTGCTAAGTATATTCATCAGTATGAATCACATGAGGAACGTAAAATAAGAGAAAGTACAAGAAGGAAGGAGTTTAAACACAAGATGGCACCAAATTTTAATGTAGCTAAGCATTGCTCCGGGTACCAAGCAGTAGAATTGTTTAACAGGTTACCAACTAATTTAAAGTTATTAATTTATAGCCCTCACCTATTCAAAACCAAATTAAAAGCCTTCTTGTTGGAAAAGTGTTTATACTCAGTGTCAGATTTTATGTCAAATGATAAAAATAATTGATTATAATATTAACATTGAACAAGCTTTTAATTGAATTAATTTTTGACTTCTAGACTTTGACTTTGACTAATCATCTGACATAGCGTACATTTGACATTATATCTGACATACTTTCTGACATTTATTTATTTATAGACATCTTTTAATTGATTGACTTGATGTTTTACTATACTTTAGCTTCAAATTGTTTTGCATGTGACAATTTTACTGTAATTATTATGTACCTAGTGAATATTCTACACAATGTTTATTGTTTGAATAAATAAATAAANCGATTAGGCATAGAGTTTATCAACCGCTCTATGCAATTTTGAGGGATCATCTCCCATTCCTCTTCTATGGCAGTTTTCAACTCCTGCATCGTCTGGGCAACTGGCTGACGAGCCCTAACACGTCTTTTTAGCTCGTCCCACATGTGCTCAATGGGGTTCATGTCTGGGCTTCTGGCTGGCCAGTCCATAACTGTGATGTTCACATCCCGAAGATATTCCCTGACGATGCCGGCCGCATGGGCTCTTGCATTATCATGCATAAAAAGGAAATTTGGGCCCACATAGTCCGCGTATGGTATCACGTGAGGTTCTAAGCACTCACGAATGTACCTTTCAGCATTTAATGTTGGCAGCCGTGGTCCTGTAACAACCTCAAGTTGAGTTTTGCCGCTCGCGGATATACCGCCCCAGACAGTCCATGAGCCACCGCCATAAGCAACCCTCTCTTCAAAGCAGCATTGTGCGAAACGCTCTCCCTTACGTCGGTAGACCTTCTTCCTTCCATCATTGCCATGTAACACAATTTTAGACTCATCAGAAAAGAGTACACGGCTCCAATCTTGCTGTGTCCAATTTAAATGACTGCGTGCGAAATGAAGGCGCGCTGTTCGGTGGGCTCGCGTTAGTTTGGGCCCATTAGCTGGCTTGTGTGGTACCATATCGCGTTCTTTTAACCTTCTCCGAACAGTTCGAGCGCTCACAGATACTCCGTGGAAGTCGCGAAGTTGGTTTTGTATCTCAATGGAGGTAAGGTGACGATTTCTCAAGCTGGTCGTCACGATGAATCGATCCTGCCTTTCAGTTGTGACCCGAGATCGTGGCCTTCCTTGGCGACGAACAAAGCCGCCAGTCTCTAGGTACCTCCGATAAACATTTCGGACCGCAGATCGACTTAAATTAAGTTGAGCACTCACGTTTCTTTGGCTGTGTCCGGCCTGAATAAGTGCCACAGCTTGGGCGGCGACTTCAGGTGAAGTATCCATAGATTATTGATAGAACCTCACCTTAATGTTAAGAATAAGTAATGTTTGTTGCAAAACCAAAGATATCAATCACTTTTTCAAGAATTAAATCCAAGTAAACCAATAAAACCAAGTTTTCTTAGTATTCGATTGTTTGATATCAACAAACAGGCTCCAAATTGTCTTTTGTTTCTTTAAATTCTGTGTTCGAAATTCAAAAAAAGACTATTGAATGAAATTGTGAATGTGCCAGGTTCAAAACTGCATAAAAACTTTTTGCTCGACCTAATATAAAATTTTAGCTAGGACCAAACGAAACTGAAAATACAAGGTGGGCCAATAGATGTGTCCAGAAGTATATATTCACAAGTGACTTGCTAAACTTTATGCATAACGTCCAGCCCGATGTAAGACTCGTTGTCTTTGCAGATGACACAAATATAATAATTGGGGCAAATGACCTAAAAGAATTGACCAAAACTGTAAATAAGTGCCCGAAAATCTTTGCGATTGGTTTTCAGTCAATAGCCTTTTACTAAATACTAGTAAAATTAACATTATTTTATTCAAGACTGCAACTCGCAATAATGACAATTTAGATGTACAAATCAAAGAAGATAAAATTGAATCAATAGAAAAAGTCAAATTCTTAGGGATTAACATATATGTGAACTTAAATTGGAAATAAGAGCTAGCTGCTGTTGACTCTTCTATTTCATCAGCATGCTATGCACTCAAGAGCCTTAGAGATATTTTGAATCTTGAGCAACTAAAGGCTATATACTATGCACTGGTAGAATCCAGATTAAGATACAGCATCATGCTTTGGGGTAACAGCTATAGTTATAATTAATCAGACTGCAACCGCAGAGCTAGGTGGGGCTCGGCTGGATATCTGGCTATCTGGATCCTACCCGAATACTCATTAACAGCTTTTTCTGACGGGACCCGTAGAGCTAGGTGGGGCTCCGCTATATATCTGGCTATCTGGATTCCATCTGAATACTCACTATAGCCTAATCAGACTGCAACCGCAGAGCTAGGCTGGATATCTAGATTTAATCTTAATACTCACTACAGCCTAATCTGCGTAAGTCCGCAGAGCTNAGATATCTGGATTTAATCTTAATACTCACTACAGCCTAATCTGCGTGAGCCCGCAGAGCTGGATGGGACTCGGCTGGATATCCGGCTATCTGGTATTCTGGTCTCTTCCCGAATACTCTTTACAGCCTAGTTTGAACGAACCCGCAGAGCAAGACAGCTCTGCGCATATGTTTGGGTATTTGGCTATTGATTAACTATCCGGATATTTATACTAAACTACTTAAGTTTTAAGTACCTATGACGTAGGCCCCCGGAGAGGCAGACTGTCGGATTGTCACTGTGCTAGCTCANGAGTGGCAGTCTATCTAGTTGTTCTCATTTTAATTGTTCCTAATTACCTAGCTTGCAAGGCGTTGTATGCCTGGGTTTAAATAAATAAATATAGGCAGCCTGTAGCCTCGAGCCAAGGCAGCCTGCTACACATAATACGCATAGCCATTAAACCGACTCGAAACAGCGCAGAATGGCCACATTTTATACTAAACTACTTAAGTTTTAAGTACCTATGACGTAGGCCCCCGGAGAGGCAGACTGTCGGATTGTCACTGTGCTAGCTCACGGCAACTCGCTTTTGTTCGCCGTCTACTCATGGAACGACCCAATGACTCGACTTGAGTCATGAATAAGAATGACTATTCAGAATTTAGTTACAGGACGACACTGACGTGTTGTAAAAAAAATTACAGTATTGTTTTTTTTTTCTAAAATATGACATAGCCCTAGCATTCTATTCGATAAAATATAGAATCTATCGTGTCTATCAAAGGACATCAATCTAGTGCCAAATAGACGTACTACACTACGTAGGATTGGCCGAATATTCCCAGTCCAGTTGCCACTGGGAAGTTATTGCCCCCACTTCAAATCGCCGTACCTACACCGCGGCGTGGATCGCCAACCCCTTCAGTGCTGTCCGGCCGCGATGGCAGGGTTGGTTGGGCAGACTTTTCCAATTTGGTTTTATTTGGAGACTAGCTGACCCGCGCTCCGCCCCAATAGCCTTCCTCGAACCAGTAGTGCCTGAGATAAGCGCGTTCAACGAAACAAACAAACTATTCAGCTTTATTGTATTAGTATGGATAAGAGTAGGAAGTTCATGTTCTTATGTAGTTAGGTACTAGCTTTTGCCCGCGACTTCATACGCGCAAATCCCGTTGCTTTCGGTTCTCGTAGGAATTTCCCGTTCCCGTTTAGCCTATAGCATTATTCCTCGTGAATGTGACTATCATTTACAAAACTAATTTCCCAACTCCGACTGGCAGTTCCAGAGATAAGCGCGTTCAAACAAACAAACTCTTTAGCTTTATTGACTGGGAATATTCGGGATGGGCGCAAACGAAGTACCTCCCCGCACTTGTCGAGGGCCCAGTGCATAGTCGTCGGCCATGGAGTACAACAACCAGCAAAACATGAATGAGCTGCCCCCCTAGCTCAAATCCTGGGTACGCCTTTGCTGACGTGGATGAATGATTTACTCTGTCTAGCATACATGCTAGATAGAGCAAATCATTCATCCACGTCAGCAAAACACCAGCAAAACCGTCACCAAAACCTCGTATGGGGCCACAGCCCCATATGAGGTTAGGTATAGTAGACGGAGGTAGGTACTAGATGGGTGGGTAGATGCACGTACGACAGAATATGGAGAGGCTTCAGCAGCCACTGCAGGGGTTTATTCTGCGCTATATAGCACCTAGGTATAGTCTATAAGAACTTAATGTTTATGTCTAGTGCACTTCTTCAATTTCCACAGAATGCTTTATATTATCGATAAAATTAGCTTTAAATCTGAAACATCTACCAGCTTCATAAATAGATAGAGGTAGGTACTGTAAAGAGGATATCCTTGTCTGCAGGTCTCTGGCAGACAAGATAGCCTTTGGAAGTGTCAGGTGAAAACTAAAAGAATTTGAAATACGAATGTGAAAATATGTTTTGTTTTTTATAAGGGACTCGGGCACCAGCCCTCGTTAAAGGCAGATGCCAAATATATTTAAAGTTTTAAATCTCCAATATCGTTTTCATTTATAATAATCACAATAAGTAACACTAGCGGAGTCCCTGGTGTTACAGTACCTACCTACATCGCGCAGGAGGCTGCGGAAAGGGAGAGGGAAATTTAACCACCCTTCCGGCCCGCAGCAGGCGCATAGGGCGGCGGACTTGGGGATATCCGTCGCCCCCCCATTCTCTCATCCAGACTCGAGGTGGCGGCGGCGTGTGGTGTTCCCGTGCGCCCCTCTTTGACGTCGCGAGGGAAGTCAAACACCTCACTCGCCCGGCAGCCGCGAGGTGGCCCGCATGGGCGGGCCGGTACCAGCCGGGGATTACGGAAGTCGCATACGTTCCCGCGATCCCCGGCGTGGGTGGGAGATGGAACGCCGGGGTGGTTTTAGTCAGTAAGGCTCTGACTGACACCACCGCCCGCCCCACGGCGGAGGACATCCATGAGGATTTGCATCCGTTAAAAAAAAAAAAGATACCTATCTACTAGGTAGGGCAGGCCATGCATTCGAGGTGGCATTTGCCAGCCAGACCCCCCAGGGTAGGCCTGTGCAGCCCGGGGCCCGGCTCTTACCGAAGACTCTTGTGTATTGTAAACTCTGGATAAATTGTCAACTGAACATTTTTCACATACTATTTTACGCAACAAAATTTGATTGGCTATAATATCTCGAAGTCATTCCGAGAAATTGTAGACTGACATAAATTGGCGAACAATCAGACCACAAGTCTACAATTTATCCGTTTTCCCGTGATCGTAAACCTGGAAACAAAGCTCTCATTGGTCATTTTAGAGAAAACAAAGACCAATGAGGGACTAAGTTTCCAATTTAACTATCACACCAAAACAGATAAATTGTAGACAAGAGCGCTGATTGTTTGCCAGTTTATGTCAGTCCACAATTTATCGGAACGCACGGAGATATTATAGAACAGAAGATTTTGATTCGTACCTATAATTGCAGAACAAATGTTCATTTTACAATTATTTATCGAGAGTTTACAATCTCTCAGGATATTTTATAATCTTACGTAGTTTGCAATTATCCGATGACATGATATAAAAAGATTTAATTTGTCCAAACTCAACTCAAAGCATTTATTTCAATTAAACCATTACAGGCACTTTTGAATAGTCAAGGTCGGTCTGTCCAACGAGATGAAGCTAATTACACGTTCCAAAGCGTAGATCTCTATGGAGAAGTACTTACTACTCTTTTAAATCAATGGTTTTTACAATGATATGGTTACATCATTCGTGTGAAAATTATACAAACATACATATATGTGAGAACGATGTAGAAAGACTTGCACCTATGACTTGCACGATCAAGCGTCCGAAGTAAAAAAAAAGCAACAATTCAAGGAACAAATAATTAAAATAAACCGAGGCAGCTGAGACATGACCACTTGACCAGTCCTATCTGACGGCGCTTGCTCAGCAATATGACGCCTGCGCTAGCACCATTCGGCTCAACCACTTTGAAGAGTGCCAAATAATCCAGCACCCTCAGCCAGACTTTTAAGTGAGCATGACACTCCCAACCGCCAGGGCACATTCAAGTCAAAGAAAAAATATAGTTTAAGCTTACACATGTGCCGTTAATGCATGAAATTATACAATGCTAAATTAATTGAGTCTAAACAATGAAAATCGGATGGTCTTACAATATTCAGCGAGTCTAACAACTGCTAAAAGATTAATTTGTGCGCCCTATTGGCTGTGGAGCAGGGCCAGCAATGAGCCAAGCATTTTTATCTTCAATGTAACCTCCCAACTTATAATATGCTTGCCTGCATAGTGTGCGTTTAATACAAGATTTAAATTTTGTTTCATTTAGTTCTAATATCTGGGGAGGTATTTTATTGTAACATTTTAAACATTTCCCCATGAAAGATGTGGCTACTTTAGCAAGTCTGAAACCTGGTTGAACTAATTGGTTCCTATTTCTAGTGACATAGTTATGTCTGTCGCCTCGTTTATTTAAAAGATGCAGATTCTTTCTAACGTACATGATGTTTTCATGTATTGACAAGGTACTGTCATGATGTTAATATTCTTCCGTCCCTAACCTAGCTCAAAATCATTACTAACCTACAATTACCCCCCTCTGGGTTCACTTCGTTTGAATCAAGGAAAACAAGCTAGAATACTGGCGATAACGTTGGTAGCTAGGTAGGTAAGTTACGATTGTGACTCTTATTCAGTAGCGCTCTTAACGGGCGTAGTTATTTACTCAGAGTAAATAACTATACCCGTTAACTGGCCTCAAGGTCATAGCTTCTTGAATTTATCTAATCTAGGTTCTCCGGAACGGGTGCTATTTTTTCGAGCACGCTTCGCCAGCAATTTGTATCATTAATTCTCATAGTTTTATGACTTTAATGCGAAAGTCGACAAAGTAACTTTTAAATTTTTAATATCTATATGAATAGTGAACAGAAAATCTCATCAACACGAAAGTGGATGCTAAAATAAAAAATAATATTTTTTTAATTCAACAGTTCTTTCTCTTCTACGCGTTCTATAGTGTCAAATGACACGAAAAGAAGAAGCTACGTGGTGAATACGCGTTTACTAGGCAGTCACTCACTACGCTATTTCTAAGTGGTGACTACGTTGCCTCTAAGTGGGGACTACGTTGCCTCTAAGTGGGGACTACGTGGCCTCTATGTGGGGACTACGTTGCCTCTACGTGGGGACTACGTTGCCTCCACGTGGGGACTACGTTACCTCAACGTGGGGACTACGTTGCCACTCTCCAATAGATTTTCAACTTTATCGCTAGAGTATTAGGTTCAAGGTTGACTGGGAAAATTTGACAGTTTCGGGTAGCCTGATGTGCTGGCTGGCGGCTGTACAAAAAAAAAACTACTTACATACTATTTTTAACGACATTCCATGGAGAAAATGATTAAATCTGAATAAATAAATAAGTTAGAAGTACCTACCTATTATTTACATATCGTCAAAAAAAATTGAGACAACTTGATTTTCCTAGGTTTTATTGAAATAAACGCGTTTTGGTTTTTTTTTCAGAAGGACCCAGTTTTGGAAAATGTTTATTTTTGTATAGGTATTATTAGAACTGAAATGAAATAAGTACACGATTAAAGAAAAAAAAACAGAATTAAGATTTTTTCAAGGTTGGGACTGGGACTTTATAATAAACTAGCTTTTGCCCGCGACTTCGTACGCGCATAATTATGCCGTTTCTTCCCGTTCCCGTACGAATTTCGGGAAATCCTCTATTAGTGCTTCATTACACTCCCAAGGAAC
>NDFZ01003765.1:2022-12107 GCA_002192655.3 Mamestra configurata
CAAAATTGTTTATTTCGTTATTACACATTTTACAATGTTGTACAGTTGGTGGCGTCCCCTTTTAAGCATATCGATGCCTGTACCAGGAGGCGCCGCTCTTTTATATCATACGAGTGTAATAAGTTACAAAACAAAGTGTAAGTTAATTATTAATAAGTAGTCTAATACTAGTTAAACGTAAGTCTGTTTGTGTGGGTATGTGTGTTTTTGACCGTGTGAGTGAGAGCGTGTGCGTGCGTGCGTGCTTGTATGTGTTCGTGCGAGTTTGTGTGTGTGTGTGTGTGTTTCTATGATAGTGAGTGAAAGGGTGTGAGTGCATGGAGGTTGGTTTATACGGAAAGTGGTTTGTGTAAATGGGAACAGTTTAATTAATATTTAACAACAGATTCTCTGTTTCATCATAACATAACTTGTTAATCCAGTTAACCAGCAAAGATTTGCATTCTTTAAACGGTTTAGTATAGATATCTATTACTTTGTTTATTTTATTATATAAGTAAGACGAGCGTACTGAATTTTAGCAAATTCTGTTTTTACCAAACACTGTTTATACATAAACCTGCAATTTACTTTATTTTAGCTAAAAATAATCTTAAATATGGCGTCCTGGAAAAATAGGCCGGGCCGTTCCTGGGCCAGGAAGGCGAAATCATGGAAAAACTTATCTGAAATGTTATAATAATACTTCATAACTATATTCCTTTAAAAAGCAGTTATTCAGAACAGGACATTAATATGTAGAAGTGTGCCATACTTGTTTGCCTACTCATAATCTATAAGGGTGGGTTTGACTGTCGTAACTGAATATCTTAAACCAACTTCGAAAGCTGCATGTGGCAAGAACTGGCACAGATTCTAGAATATGGAAGACATACTACGCCCGTTCAATTTCCGGGACTGCAAAGCAATAATTGGTAATAGATGGAACCGCAATGGGACGAGCTTGCATCTAAGATATTTTGCATGGAGTTCGGCTAAAAGGTAGGTAAATACTCGATAAAAACATACAGGCTGGAATGGATATTGATAATCATAAGCAACCTGTTACCAAGAAATCATAATTTTGAACGCCCCGTGAATTTTCACATCGGGATTTTCCGTAATTTTATTTTATTTTTATTTTTAGGATTCCGTACCCAAAGGGTAAAACGGGACCCTATTGCTAAGACTCCGCTGTCCGTCCGTCTGTCACCAGGCTGTATCTCATGAACCGAGATAGGTCGCCATTTGAAATTTTCACAGATAATGTATTTCTGTTGCCGCTATAACAACAAATAATAATAAAATGAAATAAAATTATAAAATAAAAAGGGGGTTTTTTTTTCGGCTTATGGTACGGAACTCTTCGTGTGCAAGGCCAACTTGCACTTTTTTAGTCTTTAAAAAAACGTGAAACTTGTTTCTATATACAGCGTCATTAATTGAAGCTTCATTATTGATTTAAGTACAATAAACAAATAAAAGTAAAACAATGTGTTTGGCTATAATACTCACAATCGCACAAACCTAAAGCCACCGAAAACATCTTCATAAAAATATCCGAAGTTATCATAAAACTGATCTTCTCGTTAGACAACAAAACTCGACCCCGAAAATCTTCCGCTAGCAGTATAACCCAGTTGCGAAAAGTAATAAATGCACATATTAAAAAAAACGACCTTCTGTAATGTGTTTTTGATACTGAACGGGACGGCGACGAAAGCGAACCGAGTAAACACAACTGTTGGAAATTTTGCTGAACAGTAGTTATATGGGTAGATAAGGATTTTGGTATTCAGTTAAAAGGATTTACGAGTATATTTGGTACTACATTTTACGAGTATTTTTCAGATTTGATACTAGGGATTTACGCCTTGCTCATCATCTTCCTGCCCATATCCCATGTAACGTCGGTCCAAGGTAGGTCGGCGCAGCACGTTTTTTTCTGTTTTGAACGTTTTAGCTCCCCTAACACAATCCATCTATCTTTCCTTATTGTATGTTAAAATTTTGTTTATTGTCCAACGTACTTACGATTCTATTTTTGAATAATAAGAAAAAAAAAAGAAAAAGAAGTTAGCGGAGAAACCAAATAAAAAAAATCTTAGTCAAGAAAGAAACCGTGCTTCAAGGTTGCACCTATATAGGGATGCGGAACAGGGTGTAGGGTCCTGCAAACCTCCATAGGAAATGGAGGATCCTCCAACCAGACGGGTGTTATGTCTGGTAGGCAACTGCCCGATAGTGGATTTTCGGGCTGTTTTACATGTTCCAATCGCACGGAAAACTTTGATACCGCGATGCAGGATTTTATTCAGTTGTTCGTTGGCGGCGGGATAGATGGCGCTGCGTTGCTTTTTGTAGCGGTACAAATTTCGCTTAATTAGATTTTTTTGTGGCAGCATTGTTGCCGCTACGCCAAATAGGTCCAGCACAGAATAAATTCCAAACAACTAATACCTACAGACTTTTCAACTAGACGTGAGGTTATAAGGTACCTACATATTCCGGACGTTTCGAATTTCCGAAGTTTTATTCCCTTCCAGAACAATAAATTTTACCCGAGTCCAGATTATGGTAACAGGAGTGCACTATATTAGTTTTATGACTCATAAAGAAGAACGTTCTTAGTAATAACAAGTTTAATTGCCCTAATTAAAAGTCCAATTACTGCGATTTTATTCTTAGAGCCGCTTTTGCCCGAAATAGTTCTAATCTGATACAATTTAGCCAGAGAGAAAGAAAGAAAAGATCCCAACCACGTTAATTCGATATGTGTGCTGTAAATACTTGTATATGTTGAGGTTTTGTATTCCAAGTCTGAGTGATTAGGTACTTTCATGATGAGATTTTTTCGGTAAATGTGATCTAGTCAAGTGAATGGGAATTAATATAATAAAACAAATGTAGTGTTTTTTTTTTCAAACAGTCATCACAATAAATTGTCTACGAAAAAACTCATTTAAATGAATGACCATTACTTGTGTGTACAACGTGTATCAGAATAAACGCAATACCGAAATCTGAAAAGGGGTCGTTGTACTCATCATTATAAACTACTTTTACTATGGGACCAACGCTGAAATCGCGAAATAAAAATAGAGTTCCCTATCTATACATTTATGTGCGCATAACTCGACAAAATATACTGAACAGCTGATTTTTTCGCGATTTCGGCTTTGGTCCCATAGTAAAAGATGTTCATAAACATGAGTACAATGACCTCTTTTCAGGTATTGCGTTTATTCTGTTACACCTTGTATCGGGACACGGAAATCTTAATTGCCCTTGAAAGACAATAAAAATTGCCCTTGGAAGTCAAACAGTAGTATATCACTTATTATGATTCTTATTATGTATCTTTGCTTCGGTTAACTAAAAAAAAAAATCGCATCTTTTGTTTAACAAAACAATTTCTAAAAACTATGATTTTGTTAGTTACCATTTTTTGGCGTCTGAGGTCAGAAGAGCATTAATAAGCTTACGCTGTTCTTATATTATCTAGAAGCTTTCTGCTCAAGTTTCTTTCATTCAGTGTCAAAAAATGCTGAATTAAAATTTTTCACTAAGCACTCATTTTTCGCACGAATCGTCTCGTTTGTTGGTCCGTCTAAAATTAGGATACTCTTCAAAACTCACTGACTGGATGATTTGATTATCACACTTTTTTATACACTGTAGAAAATATTAATTTCATAACTAAAAGTAATTATGGACGCATTAAACTTGTAACAATCTTACGCATTGGAGAGTTATTTTATTGCCATAATTTTTTTTCTAGGCACTCCTCATCATCAATCAAACACGAAAAAAAAACAAAGCAGAGCAAAAATTGTACTTAACAGCTGATTTTTTTTTCAAAGAGTTTATTTTAGAATACATCGTGACTTTGATTGATACCTTATGCCTGAAAATATACTGGATTTAATTTTATTGGAATGGTGGCATTAAAAACTATTTTTTTATTTACGAGTGATTTTGAACAATGGGTGGGAAGTTTTGAATAATATCTTATGCATACGTAATATGTGCGCGGTATTTGTAATGTTTGCAAATTTATAATTTTATTTCGTTCTTTTTAATCAAAAATCAAATACTTCAGTCAAAGGGTTTGTGTCATTGTCAAATATCCTCATTCAGATATATTATTTTCGTTTTGTAANCATTTTTTTTTCTAGGCAGTCCTCAACATCAATCAAACACGAAAAAAAAAACAAAGCAGAGTAAAAATTGTACTTAACAGCTGATTTTTTTTTCAAAGAGTTTATTTTGGAATACATCGTGACTTTGATTGATACCTAATGCCTGAAAATAAACTGGATTGAACTTTATTGGAATGGTGGCATTAAAAAAAATATTTTTTATTTACGAGTGATTTTGAACAATGGGTGGGAAGTTTTGAATAATATCTTATGCATACGTAATATGTTCGCGGTATTGGTAATGTTTGCAAATTTATAATTTTATTTCGTTCTTTTTCAGTTTTTCAGTCAAAGGGTTTGTGTCATTGTCAAATATCCTCATTCAGATATATTATTTTCGTTTTGTAAAGTCTGCTTCTTGGCAAACATCAAAGCGCAGTCTCTCACCGCTAAACATGAAAGAGCCTTTTATGGTTTGAATGCGATAACCGTCAGGTAAATCCTCTTTAGAATCGCCCGGAAGAATTGGTCCAATATTGCCAAATGCTACGATTAATAAAATACGTTTTCGATTTAGGATATAATAGCTGGCCATAATCAAATTCGACGTCTTTCGATTGAAATAATGATGATGGCGGCAAATATAGCCTAACTAGGACGATGCTAATGATACAAGAATTTATATCGTGTTTCCTTCTACAAGAAAAACGTTAAACTGCGTGTANTGCGATAACCGTCAGGTAAATCCTCTTTAGAATCGCCCGGAAGAATTGGTCCAATATTGCCAAATGCTACGATTGATAAAAATACGTTTTCGATTTAGGATATAATGGCTGGCCATAATCAAATTCGACGTCTTTCGATTGAAATAATGATGATGGTGGCAAATATAGCCTAACTAGGATGATGCTAATGATACAAGAATTTATATCGTGTTTCCTTCTACAAGAAAAACGTTAAACTGCGTGTATAAAAATATTCACGATACTGGTGTAAAACTAATCATGTAACGGAACTTTCTTGTAAAATATACGACCTTTCCGCAGTACAGAAAAATACTCAGCGACACTTCGTTCTCCGTTGAAAACTCTTGTAGCCATAAAATGCTGCAACTGTGTTTTATAATGGTGCACTCACTTTGCTTCAATGTATCTGTTTAAATGCGCCATCTTAGTGGTTCTGGTCGCTCTTACGGTAGTAGGATAGATTTTAAAGTGTCTTTTATTTTACTTTTTATGCTGCTCCGATCGACGTCACTCTGTCAACGCCTGTTGTCGCTGAAAACCAGCGCTNGTGGTCGCTCTTACGGTAGTACTTTTTATGCTGCTCCGATCGACGTCACTCTGTCAACGCCTGTTGTCGCTGAAAACCAGCGCTGTGGCTCTGTCTCGCACACGAGTCCCAGCATTATGCTGAGCGATGGCAGTTTAGCGCGAATGCGACGCATATCTTCCTTGCATAACTTTTGTAGTTTCTTTTTTTATTTGCTTCATGCTTGGAGCAAATAAACTCTTTAATCTTTCTTTCTTTCTTCTTTTAACACAGGTTTACAGGATTATGTGATAAATTTTGACAGTCCCGTGCTCTCTCTAGCCATACGAGCTTTGATAGCAGAAATGCCTTTTTAATTCTGAACATCAATTCATCGTCAAAAATTAATCAATTTTATCGTTTTTTCATGAGTCGATAAAATTGATTAATTTTCGATGATTTTAGTCAAAGAGATTATAAAGTAGAGCTAACGCGCATTTTATTTCCCAAACTAACTATAATTTCGTTATTAAATTTCAACAGAATCCTAAGAGTCTTATAAACTTTTCTCAAAATACCCAAAATCTTGTAACAATTAGCGAAACTCGAAGGAAATTAATCCGCGTCCAATATCCTCAATATGACTCAAAAGCTCGTTAAAGACGGATCTAATCACGAGAGGTTTCCAATCATTCCTGTTCAGACGGTTTGACGATGTAATCACTGGCATTGGGGAAAAGTTCGTGGCTTAATACAAACCACACCTATCAATCTCTTATATTTTGGCATTTTGACAAACGCATTCGTTAATATTATTCAAAACTCAAAGCATTTATTTCAATTAAACCATTACAGGCACTTTTGAATTGTCAAGGTCGGTCTGTCCAAAGAGATGAAGCTATTTGCACGTTCCAAAGCGTAGATCTCTATGGCGAAGAACGTGCAAGAAACTCCACGACACTCTTTTAACTAATGGAACTTACACTCAAGCGAATACGGCCGGAAAAAAGTGGGGATACAAAGCGATAATGATACTTCTTACTATTAAAATAACACAAATAATAATATTTCACGAACATCAAACTATTGTAGGCAAAATAAACAAATTATTAAACAGGCCGGTGTTTATTTATAAAATTAAAAAAATACTAATGGCTTAATGTAACATGTTACAAAGCGAGCATTCATGCAGTCAGTACTTAAAAATGAGGAGTACGAATTCAGGCATATGTGTTTTGTTTTACATGGATTTTAGGACACGGTGTTACATAACATGCTCGCTGTGAATGTTACATTACGGCCGGTAACAGCGGTTATCATCATCATCATCATATCAGCTAAAAGACGTCCACTGCTGGAGAAAGGACTCCTCCAAATCTTCAAAAATCAAAATTGATGGCACCAAACCATATTTTTTCGAATAATACTTGATTGAAAAACAATCCTTTAATAAATGATAAAAGTTTTTGAATATGCATTTTATAATGCTACTAACACGATACAAACTTAATTCAACTAACGTTACCGTCTAAAGGCAAGTTTAATCTTCATGGATATCCAATAAATCTCTCAGAGGAGGAATAGCATCGGAAATCACCGTGATTGGATGAGCGAACGCTTTCATAATGGTACGAACACTGCACCGGTGCGAAACGGGCGTTCTTTGTCGGCGAGCGTTCGAACACGACAGCTACTAGCGCTAGTAAGGCAAGTTTGGGATCGAATACAGCATCAGCCTCAGAACTATTATAAATGGGATGTATGTTCAGCAATAAATAGTAGTTTGCAAACCTTTAATGTAAGAGAGTTGCTTTTATTTATTTATTTATTTATTAATGGCACATCAACAACACAAACACAAACATGGACATATTAAATTATATAAGGTCTTATTCTAGTGTTTATGTCAATTACAGACGTGCACAATATTTACAATAACAATAATAATTATACAATTTTACAAAATAATTAGCAAGATAATAAGGAATTCATAAATCAATGGTAAAAAGTGTTCTGCTTTGATAAGATACTCATGCCGACGATAGTGCGGATGACAGTTTGTGCGCGTTTGAACGGGAGAGTTAGTTGCACTAGCTCAAAAACATTTAGATTGCTCATCCTGGTTGAATTGTGAAATCGATAGCCATATTGAATCGCCTTGTCGGCGTCGAATCAATAGAACTCTGAGATTAATTTACGTATACAGGCTATTTGAGCCAGTTATCTTGTTGCTTTGTAGAAGTATGCGCGGTAGCTTGATTGAGGACTAACGAGAGAACTAATCTTTGGCAATAAGGCTTTTTCATGTATTGGTCCATACCTGTATGAAAAAGTTAACGAAAAGCTCAAAATCTATTCCTTGACGAAGTTCGGGTGCAAGAAACAAGTTCAGGAATGAATGCTTGGGCTTAACTATACTGAAACGGAAAACCTTTTATCCTTCAACTGTTAAAGTATTCATCCTCTGATACACACACTCATCACATACACACTTACACTCAACACGTAGTCGTACATAAACGCATCGCATAGACGCATACTTATTTACCTTTTAGTCTTAATTTTAGTGAATTATATTAAACCGTCGCATTTGTTAACCTAAATTCCATGATTCACATTATCTGTCGAAAGAGGCTGGATCCTGCGACACAGGGTATCCTAGTGCGGGATCCAGTGTCTCACCTTAATATTGTTACACTTTTTATGACCCAATAAACTATTATTATTATTAAACGCTTGAAAATTATCCCTTTCGATATTCTTAAATGTTCGCTTAATGAAACCTTAAACAAAAGGTATTGTTACACAGTTTTAATTGGGGTTTTAAAGAATGGTATGAATGCCTAGCGCTCGATGTAATGACTAAAAAGATTCAAAAGCCCACTTTTGTGCCACAAGCTTTGTAAATGTCAACGGAAACTTGCAAACGCCGTAAGATTGTAAAATGACGCGTGAAATTGTAAACTATTTCTTCTAAATAAGACACGGATTTATTGGAAACTATTGAATTTGGATGGAGTTTATTTTACCTAAAAAAACGTAATATATTGAAAAATTATTATTTATCAAGATTTATTATTACAATCTTATGGAGTCTGCAATATTCCGGTAACATAATTACATAAAGGAATTATTAGAAAGGGTATTTATCGAATACTAGTTTCTACCAGCGGCTTCGATTGCGTGATAGTCAAAAATTATCCCAAGGACAACAATTCCAACAAGAAGTCTATCCACGTGCCAAGTTTCATTCGAATCCGTCCAGTCGTTAAAACGTGAAGAGGTAACAATAAGACAGACCGACACGTTACTTTCGTTTTATATATTGACTAGCTTTTGCCCGCGACTTTGTACGCGCATTTCCCGTTTTTTCCCGTTCCTGTAGGAATTTATAATCCTGTCTTAGTCCTTCACTCCCCAAGGAATCTACATGCGAAATGTCAGCTATCTACGAACAGTAGTTTCGGCTGTGCGTTGTCTGTCAGTCACTCAGTCAATCACTCAGTAACGGAAGAATTTTATATATTAGGATTATGATATTATATGTAATTAATGCGATAAAGTATCTACCAATTATTATATATTCAAACTGAATATTAAAAGAAGTGTGTGCCTTACCCATAATTTAAAATTTTCTATGCATAAATTGTACATTCCATATTGTTACTTGGACACAGTCTAAAAGCATGTGCAGTAGACTAAGATCGACTGGCTGAATTAATTATCTTGTGGTGTTTATGCAAACATGCAGGCGAGTAGAGTTATAGAGTATTGTGTTAAATATAGGAAGGTAATAATACCGTCCTAGTGAACTGTTTTAGTTTCCGAGTCCTATTTTATTAACCCAGTGAGGCCCACTTGCACAAGCTGGAGTTATTTTTGGGGTAAGGAAATCCGAATCCTTGTAGGATCACTCAAGTGTCTGTCTGTCTGTCACAGTGATGTCCTCCAAATCTACTGGACTAATTCTGTTGAAATTTGTTACACATGTGAACTTCTGCGGCCCAAAAAAATATATTTGAAAACGAGTCACAGTTTGGGGGCAAATAAGGAAATTTAAAAAAGTGACATATGAAATGACAGGGCTCATTTTAGGGGTCTCAAAAATAGTTTTTTCGTTATTTTAAAATATTTCATTCTAGAGTTTTTAAAGTAAATAGATGTAAAAAATAATTTACCTTTTTATCTCTGCAACTATAGAGCCTTAAATTTTGAAAAAAAAAAATACAGATAATAGCTTATAGTTAACCTATAGGTAAACTAGATAACAGGAAAACATATAAAAAGTCTATGATTTAAAAGCAATAATAATTTAATAATAAGTTTATTTCCAATTTCATTATTTACAGAGAGTAAAGTTCCGCATACCTCCATTGAAATGGGAGGATCCTCCGACCAGACGGTTTATGTGTCTGGTGGGCAACTGCCTGATAGATAATATTTTTTACTTTTATATGTTCAAATAGCACGGAAAACTTTGCTTGCTCGATGCAGAATTTCGTTGGTATTTACCTGGGGTCATTATTTAAGGTACCTAGGTACATATATTTGTTATTTAACCTCGTGCAGACAAATAAGACTGAGTCAAAAAAGACTTAATTAACACCCGATTACTGATATTTAATTATTGATTCCATAGTAAACGTTGTTTATGCTCAATCTATCAGGGGGTGAAAGTAGTATCACCCCCACAAAGATAGCCACTAGGAAAAA
>NDFZ01003765.1:12299-36118 GCA_002192655.3 Mamestra configurata
CGGAAACTTGCAAACGCCGTAAGATTGTAAAATGACGCGTGAAATTGTAAACTATTTCTTCTAAATAAGACACGGATTTATTGGAAACTATTGAATTTGGATGGAGTTTATTTTACCTAAAAAAACGTAATATATTGAAAAATTATTATTTATCAAGATTTATTATTACAATCTTATGGAGTCTGCAATATTCCGGTAACATAATTACATAAAGGAATTATTAGAAAGGGTATTTATCGAATACTAGTTTCTACCAGCGGCTTCGATTGCGTGATAGTCAAAAATTATCCCAAGGACAACAATTCCAACAAGAAGTCTATCCACGTGCCAAGTTTCATTCGAATCCGTCCAGTCGTTAAAACGTGAAGAGGTAACAATAAGACAGACCGACACGTTACTTTCGTTTTATATATTGACTAGCTTTTGCCCGCGACTTTGTACGCGCATTTCCCGTTTTTTCCCGTTCCTGTAGGAATTTATAATCCTGTCTTAGTCCTTCACTCCCCAAGGAATCTACATGCGAAATGTCAGCTATCTACGAACAGTAGTTTCGGCTGTGCGTTGTCTGTCAGTCACTCAGTCAATCACTCAGTAACGGAAGAATTTTATATATTAGGATTATGATATTATATGTAATTAATGCGATAAAGTATCTACCAATTATTATATATTCAAACTGAATATTAAAAGAAGTGTGTGCCTTACCCATAATTTAAAATTTTCTATGCATAAATTGTACATTCCATATTGTTACTTGGACACAGTCTAAAAGCATGTGCAGTAGACTAAGATCGACTGGCTGAATTAATTATCTTGTGGTGTTTATGCAAACATGCAGGCGAGTAGAGTTATAGAGTATTGTGTTAAATATAGGAAGGTAATAATACCGTCCTAGTGAACTGTTTTAGTTTCCGAGTCCTATTTTATTAACCCAGTGAGGCCCACTTGCACAAGCTGGAGTTATTTTTGGGGTAAGGAAATCCGAATCCTTGTAGGATCACTCAAGTGTCTGTCTGTCTGTCACAGTGATGTCCTCCAAATCTACTGGACTAATTCTGTTGAAATTTGTTACACATGTGAACTTCTGCGGCCCAAAAAAATATATTTGAAAACGAGTCACAGTTTGGGGGCAAATAAGGAAATTTAAAAAAGTGACATATGAAATGACAGGGCTCATTTTAGGGGTCTCAAAAATAGTTTTTTCGTTATTTTAAAATATTTCATTCTAGAGTTTTTAAAGTAAATAGATGTAAAAAATAATTTACCCTTTTATCTCTGCAACTATAGAGCCTTAAATTTTGAAAAAAAAAAATACAGATAATAGCTTATAGTTAACCTATAGGTAAACTAGATAACAGGAAAACATATAAAAAGTCTATGATTTAAAAGCAATAATAATTTAATAATAAGTTTATTTCCAATTTCATTATTTACAGAGAGTAAAGTTCCGCATACCTCCATTGAAATGGGAGGATCCTCCGACCAGACGGTTTATGTGTCTGGTGGGCAACTGCCTGATAGATAATATTTTTTACTTTTATATGTTCAAATAGCACGGAAAACTTTGCCTGGGGTCATTATTTAAGGTACCTAGGTACATATATTTGTTATTTAACCTCGTGCAGACAAATAAGACTGAGTCAAAAAAGACTTAATTTACACCCGATTACTGATATTTAATTATTGATTCCATAGTAAACGTTGTTTATGCTCAATCTATCAGGGGGTGAAAGTAGTATCACCCCCACAAAGATAGCCACTAGGAAAAAATACGATACTCTAATGTTTTTTGTTGTCATGACCTGGCTTTTTACAATCCAATTACTAGGTATAATTATTGTACTTATCAACAGGTACGTAAGAGTCTCACGGAGATTTTCTGCAATTTGGCACCGCACATGCAATGTGGGGCATACTGCAATGACAAATGAAAGAGATATAGGTACTTAAGTAGTTTTGGCTCACACCTCGTGCGTTTAGTCATATTTACATCTAGAAACATTGTTTATGTTTATTTTGGATCTCGCCGTGTGGTCTTAGATTTAGAAACTGATTTCATAATACCTATTATTATTACTCAAATGTTTTGCAGCTAATATTCGTCTTCTATAACTTGAGATGATAAGTTTTGCAGATGATTTACCACACGTTACGGACTTAGAAATATTTAAGCATTCTGTAGTTCCTGCCACATCCGTGGCAAAAGGTGGGAGTTTATGTTTGCAAAATTTAAAGAATTTTATTTTACCTAATACTGGGATGAAAAGTATCTTAAGTCCGTATCCAAGCCATGATTTACCAGTATGTCAAGTTTCATCCAAATCCACTTATCCGTTGAGACGTAATTTACTAACAAAAATTCAAACTTATTGAATAAAATATAAGTTGCATAAATCTTATTAATAATAATTTTACTTTATACTTACATGTATAGCCAAAATATTTTCTGCCCTCTGCCGTTCAATCAAGTTAACAAATTAAAATTCTTGAAGAAATTCGTCTAATTTATTGAAATACTTCTCTGTCATGATTACAAATTCTAAACGCCTTAGGGACTTGATATACAAAGGGATCAGGGCGCGCAGACAGGGCGCTGTGAAGATAAAAAGTATGATTTTTTTTGGACGCCCATCGCAGTTCAGCATACCAAAGCTGGTAACTACTTAACCGGGCTATCTTGTGGTGGCCTCAAATGAATCTAAGGCCCCCAGCCAGGACTAAATGTATGGCGTCAAAGGAACGATAATATACTTAGCGTCGCGGGCGCGCCCTGTCAAGCTTTGTACAACAAGTCCTTTAGAGACCGTTAGCACTAAATATTTGATTCAATGTCTTATAACTATATAATTTGATATAATCAAAGACGTTCGTTATGGAAATGTATTCAATTTTACATTCAGAAAATGGAGACCAATTTAAGCAGATTTAATTGCTTTACCTATTGAGCATTTCAATGAAACCTAGTATTAAGTGAAATCGATTTTCATGACGATACTAGAGTTTCGGGAAATATTTATTATTTGATTTATGTACTCTCAGATAATCAGAAAGACATGGTTTTAAATATGTATGAGTACAAAGGAACTGTAAATTTAAGAATTTTTTTCCAGCACTCCTTAAAAAAGGAGAAAGAACATAATAAATAAACTAAAGTATCAAATACACATACACATATAATTTTTTTTTTTTTCTAAACGGCTTATTGTGGTATTTTATAACATGACGGTGTTGCTACAGGTTGTTTTATTAAAAATACTTATGCAGTATGAATTACATTTCACCCAATAATGGCACAGCAATTTCGTACCCGCCTTCTAACTCAGTCGGGTAAAATGGAACACTGACGTAAAAATTATATTGTGTTGCTACAATCAGTATCGCTTATTAAACATCATATCACAGTAATTGAATTTGTTTAATAGGATCTTTGCGTATAACAAGCAACGTGATTATTAATTATTAATTTTTCGGTACAAATTTTCCCGGGTCTGAACCGAACAAAACGGGCTCCAAATTGACCGCGTAACCATTTAACGCTGAAATAAATTACTAATTAAAGCCCAAAATAATATCTTCTTTCATGCATGAAATCGGATATACGTAGGTTATTTCATGACTAGTTTTGCATGCCCGCGACTTTGTACGCGCATATCCTGTTTTATCCTGTTCCCGTATGGTAATGTGGCTATCATATACAAAAATAATTTTCCAAAACCGACTGGTAGTTCCAGAGATTAGAACGTTAAAATAAACAAATTCTTCAGCTTTATTATATTAGTTTAGATTTCACGTAAAATAAGTGTTCAGGCAATGTGAACCGCACTTGAACTAAGAAAATCGTTATTGCAACAAAAAAACGCGCTGCAACTAAAAATCAAAGTGTTTTAAAATATATGTGACGTCCCTAACAAATAACGGCATAAAGGTTTTACACCTATCAGTTCGACATTTTGCGTGACAAGGATAGTCAATAACTTCAAAAGTGTGTAACAACTTTTCCATTTTTCACGCCGATTTTATTGATTTTAGCATCATCAAGTATCCAGCTCGAGGAACCACATTTCAAGACGTGGGGTAAACCTTTTGAAACCTGTATTTCTAATTTACGGATTTATTGCTTTTGTCACATTTACCATAGTGTCAACATGTATTATACAGGATGTTCCAGAAGTACGTGGTCATATTGAGGATTGGTGTGATGTGTGATCTGCTATACAGTTAAGAAAAAAAAACAAAATAAATAAAAGTTTTTTTTAAACCCGACCTCAAAAAGATTAAAAAGGACGAGAAAAAACACAAGCAATCTGACGCAGTTTGTAACGTTTTTTAGTTTAAATCACAGATTTGATACTGCTTGAAAATTTATTATTATTATTATTAAATTTGACCACGCACTTCTGGTCGTCTGTACACGTAAATATTATGTGCATATTATTTACGCCGTACCTCACCGCGGTTGTGGTTACCTAAGGGTCTAACTAACCAAAGACCCGTTTTCCGGAAAATGCCCTGGAAAATAACATGAAACAATACAAGCGTAGTAATTTGTTAAGTTAGTTATGTTCTAAGAATAGTTTTCGCTTGAGCAAATTCTCTCTGAATTGTAATATAGTTAGTTTTTATAAGATTCTTAAAGAAAGAAAGAAAAAGCTAGCTTGAAACTATATTGACTATAAGCTGTCCATTCTCATTTGAAACAATACGTCGGTAATTTAGAAGAGAACTTTCATAATTTGCACACCTTTTTCTAGAGATTATATTTTTTATAACATTTATCGTACTGCGAGATGCCAATGCCATCATGATTCCGTAGCAAAAAAAGAATAGTGCTATTCGCCCTGTATAGCTCCGTCTCTGTCTCACACTGGAATCCGGTTTTAAAGACGGTGCGTTCCGGACACATTCCTAATAGAAGTTTTGCATTCCTGATGAGAAAAGTTGACTCACCTAATTGTGACATTTGTGGGAAAATTGATGACATGCAAGTTTAATTAAAGCGTTAACTGTTTGGAGGTATGCGGAACAGAGAGTAAAGTCCCGCATACCTCCAAACTGGTGACCCCGACGTGATTTATTGAATATTGTCCCTACTTACATACTATTTAAGATGGTGGAATTAGCGTGAGGTCTGCAACGCCAGTAGAATTAATCCACNGACTTTACTCTCTGTTCCGCATACCTCCAAACTGGTGACCCCGACGTGATTTATTGAATATTGTCCCTACTTACATACTATTTAAGATGGTGGAATTAGCGTGAGGTCTGCAACGCCAGTAGAATTAATCCACCAATAGCGGTGAAGTCAAAAAATGCGGGGCGCGCAGACCAGCACAGTCATTGCATTTAGCGCCGAGGCTATAAATACTAGTGGCGCGCAGTGGAGACTCCAGTATGATGTTGTGCGGCATTCGTATAAGGTACGATGGGATTGTCATCGTCAGTTTTATGTACAAAAATCCCTTAAAAATAAATAAAGATGTCATGGTAAGGGCCCTTGATGAATTTTGAACAAATAAATGGTAATCTTTTTCTATTTCGAATCTAGATAGCGAGTTACTCAATAATTCAGTTCGCTTTCACATATAATATAAACATCTGTATTGTNAGGAAGGGCCCTTGATGAATTTTGAACAAATAAATGGTAATCTTTTTCTATTTCGATTTCGTATCTAGATAGCGAGTTACTCAATAATTCAGTTCGCTTTCACATATAATATAAACATCTGTATTGTTTATTTATAGCTTCGTGTCACTCATAGTCATACCAGACAGTCTGGCAGAGTTCAGGCAGAGTTCGTCACTATAGCTTGGGCACGCTTCTTGCATGCATTGAATCGTGATCCCTGATCGATTTGGCAATGGAGTCCTAAAGATAGTATTCCCATGAATGGAATGTCTACTAGAGATGGACGACAGACTATTCAGTGCAGTAGACTTTCCGGCTACATTTATAGTTGGCAACTAGCCGGCACAAAATGAGTTAAGCAGCGGAAATTTTAAGAACGAAATCTGCCCTACAGAAACAGTGTGCAGTATTCAATTTGTTTATTCGCTTGACTCATCATCTGCCTAGCCTTTTCCCAATTATATTGGGGTCGGCTTCCCGTCAAACCGGATTCAGCTGAATGAACCAGTATTTTACGTGGAGCGACTGCCTACCAGACCTCCACAACCTATTTACTGTGGAACACGGTACTTTTTGGCAACACTGGAATCAGATTTACTGGCATCTGACAATGCGTAAAGACTGCCAAAGATTTACAAATGACAGCCGGGATCAACGGCTTAACGTGCTTTCCGAGGCACGGAGGAAACTCGGTATGTAAAGATGGTCACCCATCCATCGACCAACCTTGGCAAGCGTTGCTCAACCTTGATAATCGACCCGATTAAGATAAAACAAAACTATTAATTTATTAAAGATGGACCGACTACTCGGAAAAGCTGACTATCGAACCACGAATGGATATAGTCGGCAACTAGTCGACCGATTCAGTCATTTGAGCGCCTACTTGTCTGCAAGTAAGCCAACTGCATTTACGGCCGGTCTTAGTAACGTGCCAAATTAGCTACCAACAGTAGCTGAAACGTCATGTTTGCCTTTCTAACAATTTCTCATTTGACAGTTGGTCAAAGGTAGATACGTTATTGAAACCGGCCGTTAGTCAGTCCATCTCTTCTATTTACAGTTACCAGAACACCAACAGATGTTGTGGTAGGGTGTCTGCGCGAGGACACGGCACGGCATACGCTGGCAGAGTGTGCAGCTTGGGAGGAGCCGCGCCGTGCCTTCATCTTTGTAGTAGGCAGAGACCTCTCGCTGCCGGCCGTAGTTCATGCTATGGTCGGCGGTGAGGAGTCCTGGGACGCGGTGGTCTCCTTCTGAGAGACAGTTATCGCGCAGAATGAGGCTGCGGAAAGGGAGATCTCGACCGCTCTCCCGGCCCGCAGCAGACGCATCGGGCGTCGGAGGAGGGCATACGCTGCCCTCTTCCGGCCCCCCTAACTGGGTCCAGGGGCGGCGGACTTGGGGATGTCCGTCGCCCCCCATTCATCCGGACCCGAGGTGGCGGCGCGTGGTGTTCCCGTGCGCCCCTCTTTGACGTAGCGAGGGGAGTCAAACACCTCACTCCCCTCGCCGACGCGAGGTGGCCCGCAGTGGCGGGCCGGCACCAGCCGGGGATTGCGGAAGTCGCTTACGTTCCCGCGATCCCCGGCGTAGGTGGGAGATGGAACACCGGGGTGGTTTTAGTCAGTAAGAGTCTGACAGACCCCTCCACCCGCCCCAGGGTGGAGGATTTCCATGAGGATTTCCCCCCGAGAAAAAAAAAAGGTGGGTGTCTGCGTGTCCATTATTATCGTTTCGAAATCTAAATATAATACTTCAAACTTTGACTAGCGGAGATAAGAATAGACAATGTAAACTGCACTTGCTTACATTTTATCAGTCAATCCAAAAATAGTTGGCCGTCAACCATTTTGTGTACAAACATTTACGTTGGTTTATACACACACATCTATGATCTATCGTTAATAAACTTGAATCTGTCATAATAATGTGACGAGTGGTTGTAAAACAAAAACAGATTACAATAATATGGCTAACATACATGTTGTACGTAGATTGTTAACTACTGACCATGTTAAATTAATCATTTCTATAGTTCTTTAGTATCATTAGGTATCCGGCTCGATGAAATGACGATATCCGCAAGAGAACCAAGGTTACCCACATAGCCCGAAGAATCGCTAAACTAAAGTGGTTACGGGCAGGGCACATTGCTCGCAGAACAGATGGTCGATGGTGCCGAAAGGTTCTGGAGTGGAGATCGCGTACTGGAAGACACAGCGTTGAAGGCCTCCCACAAGGTGGACCGATGACCTTATGAGGGTCGCGTCGCGGGTAGCTGATGGATTCGAAACGCACAGGAACGGTTGATGTGGCGACACTTGGGGGAGGCCTATGTCCGGCAATGGACGTCTTTCGGCTTATATGATGATCCGGCTCGAAGCCTTATATTTCGAGAGGTTCGGTTAATCTTCGGTAATAATATTTACGGTTTGGTTTCAGGTTTTCGCCTGATTTCCTACTATAGTGAAGTTATCTTTGTAAGCTGAAAAGTATTTCTAATAATAATATGTATATACTATTTAAAAAGAGGTCGTAAGTGGATTAAATGCATATGTCACCGGAAAATTGTAGACTCCATAAGATTGTAATATATATTTATGATTTCTCGATATATTATGAAAAATCGTGTCGTATACAATAATTCCCTTCCAAATTCAATAGTTTCCAATATATCCGTGTCTTATTTAGAAAAATTAGTTTACAATTTCACGCGACATTTTACAATCTTACGGCGTTTGCCATTTTCCGGTGACATCTAGCTTCTGCCAGCGGCTTCGCCCGCGTAAATGTCGGAAACTATCCGAAGGGAGCATGATCCCGGGATAGCCTATGTGCTATTCCATATTATAATCTATCCCTGTGCCAAATTTCATTCAGATCCGTTGAGCCGTTCCAGCGTGTTTAACATCCATTTTGATGTAGTAAAAGGATTTTTAACTAAAAATATTGTAAACAGTGACGTACCAAATCTGTGAACTTTTCAGTAAAAACATCCGGTTAGTTTGATATAGAATAAAACAGAGTTTTATTTAATGTAACATCGACCACATACTATTAGTTTTAGACATCTTTATTGAGCAAATAAAGACGTTGACTTTATTTCCCATTTGTATAAAATATGCATACATAATAATATAACCTTTTTGCCACACGAGTGTTACATATTATTAGCAAATATATTAACTATATGCATAACGCAAACAAAAGAATTTGATTACTGAAGACGGTAAAATTTGCGTTGATGCTGTAGATTTAACTCTTGTAGTTTAAACTGTTTGTATGTCTGTCAGGCTGAATTTCCAAAACGGTTGCACCACTCAAAAAACGCCTCTTATGTTAAAAGATTTTGCTTTCCAACTTTTGTTAGTTTGTGGGTGGCCATATAACAAGTTTAAATATATTTAGTTTTTTGTATTCATTTGCTGAATTATTTTGATTTAGTAGACTATCATGCAATGTAAATATATCTCTACGAACCTGTCTTGCATTACTCACGTAGACCATATCTTATTAATTAAAATCGTTTTAGGTCTTTAGACAACCGGTTTCTTAAATTAACAGCTTGACTTTCAAGCCCATTTTGAATTTGCCTGACAAAACTAAAATAAACACATCACAAATGTTACAAAGTAAAAGGTTGTCACAAATGTTTGTGGATGTTCCACAAAATGTTAAACTACCTTGTTACAGTACTAGATTTGCCCGCGACTTCGTACGCGCATATCCTGTTTTTCCCCGTTCCCGTATAGCCTAGCCTTCCTCATGAATGTGGCTATCATATACAAAAAAAAAACCAAATGCGACTGGTAGTTCCAGAGATTAGCGCGTTCAAACAAACTGTTCAGCTATATTATATTAGATATATATAGATACGACTATTATAACTAGACTAGACAGTCTAGTCTCTTCTGCGTTAGCAAAAGCCGTTGCTAAAGTTTTTTAATAATTATATATATATACCTATACCAAAACGAAACAACCTTGGCTCACTTGAAAACTCAGACACATCACATGAATATAATTAACGAAACTATTTATAAATATAATTACTTATACAGCGAAACGAGTTTTGACGTTAACTACGTAATAAAATGGGTTCAAAACGATAAAAACTAAGTATAGGCTTGTTAATAACGCGAAAAGTTTAATCAACTTGTTAACATGGTTTAAGTCACATTATTTTAACTAATGGTTCGCACCCTAGTTTATGACTGGAGCCGAGTGTTAAAGTTTGTTCACAAGGCTATCTATAATACATGCCTCAAAGTAGTTTAACAATTTTGATCACAATCTATACTACTAATAATAAAGCTGAAGAGTTTGTTTGTTTGAACGCGGTAATCTCTGGAACTACCAGTCGGATTTGGAAAAATAAATAGCCACATTCATGAGAAAGGCTATAGGCTATACGGGAACGGGAATAAAATACGGGAACGGGAAAAAACAAAGGCGGTATATGCGCGTACGAAGTCGCGGGAAAAACATACAGAAAACGTGACTGTAGTCTGGGTTGTGAAGTTCAGATAGACAATCGCTTCAGTAATACACTGGTATTCCGCTGCAGCTGATAATACTGGAAGGTGATATCAACATTAAAGCAAAAAAACAAAAGGCTAGGTAGATTGATTTAACGTTTTTACATATTGGGTACGATAACTCGTGGCTAAATAATAACAGCCGCACGGGTCGATCTTCAAGGTTAAGCTACGCTTACCAAGGTTGGTCTGTGGATGGGTGACCATCCCTACATACAGAGTTTCTTCCATGCCTCGAAACGCACGTTAAGCCGTTGGTCCCGGCTGTCATTTGTAGATCTTTGGCAGTCGTTACGTATTATCAGAAGCCAGTAAATCTGACTCCAGTCTGGCCAAGAACTACCCTTACTTACCCAGTTAATGGATTGTGGAGGTCTGGTAGGCAGCAGCTCCACGTAAAATACTGGTATTCAGCTGAATCTAGTTTGACTGGAAGCCGACCCCAATATAGTTGGGAAAAGGCTAGGCAGATGATGATACTAATAAGACTGCGACGCAAGAACGCCACCGTCGATTTGTTTTTCTGTTTCGTCATGTCTTGACACCAATCACCTGCGTTTCAAAGAAAAGGTCATGACTTTGAGAACGGTAATTGAATCGTACTGCGCGTAGCCACAGCGGGTGGCAAAAATAGTACGAATTTAAGTTGCTATAAGGTCGAAGGCAAGTGACCAAAACAATCAATTGCCGATTAAATACGCATACAACCCTAATCTCTTCTAAATTAGAGTGAATAGGCTTCTTCTGGGTAAGCTCGTTCCATCGTCGACTTTGTCTCTGTCATCTCTGACCTAGACTAGAGTCAAGAGCAAACCAATATTAAATAAAAAAAAAAAATAAAAAAATGGTCTGAAAATTATGAACACAGTTCTAATAAAAGATAGAAACTGGATGCTAGAAAAATATAGAATTTCTGAACGAAAGATTTATCATTATCATTAAAAAATTAGTGCCACAAAAAATAAACTTATTCTTCAGAAAATCAAAATTGCTCATTTGAGAAAAACCTTGCACTTTACTACAAGTAGGTACCTTGATAGTATGGAACGAAAAGGCTAAAAAAACAGTGTAAAACTTAAAAGAAAGTAGAAATACTAGTCAGAAAAATCTAACAGCACAGCCATTACAAGTTGTGTTTTCAAATAGTTTTGAAATGGACAAAACAAGCAGGTACAATAATAAAATTATCTATGCAAAGCAAAACAGGTTTTTTGACTCCATCTAATGTAGGTATGTTACGAACAAAAATAAAATATAAAGACGGGCTTAAATACAGGTAGGTACAATTAGTACGATAATTTCGGTACAGTGCACCGCAAACTAAAAGGATTTTATTAACAATGTAAGTACATTAAAGTTTGTTCATTTTGGGAGATACAGTTTAAATTACATTTAAGGCGGTATGCTGGTCTTGCTGGTCGGGGTAAATGAGAAGCATTAAGTTAAAATAGCCCCTATGAGTTTTAATCATCATTCTGTTTGTCCTTATCGCAATATTTTTTGGGTGTTCTTCTCCCATAATTCACTTCTATTTCCATTTCCCTAGCAACTGTTTTGTAGCAAAATAATCTTTCATACATTTTATCCCTCGTGTCTTGGGTTTTCCCCTCTTCTTTAAGCCATCCACATTCATATTCAGAACTTTTCTTACCACATTTTCCCCTTACTCCGCATCACATGCCCATACCCTTATAACCGCTACCCATAGAACTTTTCATTCACTGATGCCACTATCAGACTTCCTCTCATAAACTCATTTCTTATTCTACTCATTCGCGTAACACCACATATCCCTCTTAGCATTCTCATCTCAGCTGCATGCAATTGCCTTTCATTCATCCCTTTTGTGGCCCGACCTTCTGAGAGAAGTGGTTATTGTGCGTCTGGAACACAATGAGTACTTGCTAAAAACGTTGATACTTAAACTTCACAACGACAATAAGCATTTGGCCTTTTTGGATGATTAAGAACTAGGATAATGGAAGACAGCCGTAGGCCTTAGGCGCGTTAGAGAGCGTACAAAATGATTGAATTTAATAGGAATAAATTATATATAAGTGCTAATAAGACTACTATTTACTCCGAACTCTCACCGTACCTACGACACGTCCTCTTTACAAGAAGAATAATCCAACATAATTTGTCTCGCAAATGAATATTACTCGGTAATTGTACCTCGTCGTCATACATTAGAGTTTGTCTTTTTGCGTGAGATACGAACTTGGAAACGTGCCATAGTAAGTGATCAAACTGTGTATGTATCTGCTTATTAGCGAATGACAAGTCACTGGCTATTAGAAATATTTCTAACAACGAGTAAAATAAAAATGAATTTCCAACAATTTTCTGTTTCAAGCTTGAAACTAGCCCGTTAATAATTAACGTTGCTTGCTTGAGTAGAACTAGAGAACGTTCCTGGCAAAGACAATAGGCGGAAAGTAGAGCAGCAATACGTTCCAATCACATGCACCAGCTGCTCTATTCAGTTGAATTATAATTCAACTGAATATAATTAGATAGCCATCTTGAAGGGGTGAAAGTATTCCTAACTATAAAAACGTTGCGCTACTGTGCAATCAACTGTGTGAAAAAAAATCAAAGTTGCATTTATGTTCTCATATACCTTGGCAAAGTTTAGGGAACAGCAGAACTTTACTCTCGATTCAAGGAATATTCTCATATTAAAATTTTTCACTCCTTGATATAGAAGGATGGGTGCCTTCTATATAGGGTCAGCCCAGGTAGTAGCTAAAAACTGATTAATTAGGAAATCGGAGGAATAATAGGAGGACGATTAAATAGATAATTTTGTTAGTCTATAGCTTTGAGAGTTTACCTGAGGGCCTCAAAAAGCTAACTTACGTCTCATTTAAGGTATGTAACACTGGAATTGGCAGGACACGGNTAGGGAACAGCAGAACTTTACTCTCGATTCAAGGAATATTCTCATATTAAAATTGTTCACTCCTTGATATAGAAGGCTGGGTGCCTTCTATATAGGGTCAGCCCAGGTAGTAGCTAAAAACTGATTAATTAGGAAATCGGAGGAATAATAGGAGGACGATTAAATAGATAATTTTGTTAGTCTATAGCTTTGAGAGTTTACCTGAGGGCCTCAAAAAGCTAACTTACGTCTCATTTAAGGTATGTAACACTGGAATTGGCAGGACACGGCAGTACCTATTTAGTGTCATTTTTAATTCAGACACTTAGCTTATCACACAGTGCCGAAACCATCAAGTGATGACAATATATCCACTAAAGAAGTGAACTTACCCCCGGAACTTCAGATACTTCAACTTTATTACATTCCGGAGCCTGGAGGTATGGAAAACTGCGGCTACCGGGAAAATATTGCAATATTGAAAGGGTTGCGTCTTATGTATAGTATTATGAACAACCTTTTTCAAATATTTTCTTCAAACACAAGAATATATCAAACAGCACTACCTAGTTTTAAGAGATGAGATGTAACCCCAAATAAGGTGGGATAAGGTCTCGAGGAGATCACTTATGTATGTTGAATGCATGAGTTTAGAAATGAGGATGATGATCAGGAGAGATGGGCCCGAGTCGTTACGCAGTGGGAACTAAAGGACGGGTGTCGACGCCGAGCAAGGCCTAGGAAACGCTGGCGTGACGACTTAAGAGGCGTTTACGGATTGGTCAATGAAAGGACCACACCGGGAAAGTAGAAGGGTTTGGAGGAGACGTTTGCCCAGCAGTGAAGGTGATGAAGAACAGTGTAGGTTGATTTTAAAAAAGCAGAAGGACAATGATGACGATGACATTAAATAAATAATTTATATTAAATCTTTGAATTTAAAATTCCATAAAATTTTAATCCATCAACAGCAACACCAGTTCAAGAATCATCTTTAGGTTGTTGTAAGTTCAATTTTTAAGTGACAATTTTAATTAAAACATTTCGGACAGAGTTTGTTGTTCCAAAATTTGATAATGACCTCGAATTCTGAATTTCAAATGCAGTTTATTTAAAAAAATGNCGTTGTTGTAAGTTCAATTTTTAAGTGACAATTTTAATTAAAACATTTCGGACAGAGTTAGTTGTTCCAAAATTTGATAATGACCTCGAATTCTGAATTTCAAATGCAGTTTATTTAAAAAAATGCTTTTCACGAAACAGTTGAATTGTGTATCGCATCGAAGTCAAGTTAATATATGAGATACAACTAATCACTCCAGGAAGACATTTCGTCATTTATATGCAAATTAAGTACTTCGACTAAACGGTAACTACCAAATTGAAAAATGCTTGTAAAGGTTAAGGCAGCTCTAACATCAAAGGTATTTTTCTAGTCTAGAATCTAGACGATATTTTTATAGATAGATTAAATATACTTAAATGTTCATCTAAATTGTAACTCAATATTCTTGATTGTATGGGTACAATGACGGTGCTTAAAGAGAAAGTTGCCTCGGAAAGCACGTTAAGCCGTTGGTCCCTCCTATTATTTGTAAACTTTTGGCAGTCGTTATGGATAGTCAGAAGTCTAAAAATATGTAATCAGTCTTGATAAAGAGTATCGTGCTGCCCAGTTACTGGGTTGTGGGGATCACCAGTGGTCTGGGTAGGCTATGTTTGGTACTTGGGACTTAGTATGGACATGCCATAGATACCGGGATTCACTCACAGTGGAATTTAAAAAATATATTTGTTATAAGGTTGGTGATGATTTTTAGCGGTACTCGTGTGTACATATGCCACGGGTTACAACTGAACTTAAATAAAACTAGAATTAAAATTAAATTATTCCTTAACTTACGTGAAACAAATCGTGGTGGTACGTCAGTTCGGTAGATTTTCACATAGCTAAAAGCTTAGGTAAAATAAAATCGAAATCAATTCTACTGATTAAATCTTTAGTTTCAGTCAAGGATAAATTAAAAAATCCCGGGATCCTTGTGTCTTATCCATATTAATATTTACGTTTGAGGCCATTGACACCAAATAGCTCTACCTATTCCGATCACTGGTGATCGGACAGGCAGTAGTCCCATGAAAAACTGCTTCATCCGGTTAGAATGGAAGCCGACCAATATAGTTGGGAAAAGGGTAGGCCGATTGATTTTGACAACATACAATACGCAAAGAAAAATAAAAGGTTTATTTCGATAGAAACGGAAACTATTATTTTAGCAAACCCCTAATCTATTACGTAACACACTCACTGTCCCCACTCACATAATTATTGTGGAACTCGTCAATATAGCTTTCATTATGAATGTGAACAATGTCCATTACTGTATTTTCGCGTACATTGTGTGACCCGTTCAATGCATGGGTAATGTAGAATTGCCTCAAACCAAATCTACTGTGATAACCTTGTTGACCTGAATTAGGATTTAGATTAGTGACTAGTAAAACTATGTAAATACAGAACAGATCACCAATTTATATATGTAAACAACATTCAAATTCTTCATCGTATCTCGGTGACAATCGACATGCAGAAAACGTTCGGATTTTTTTTTTGACATATTGAGAGTTCAAGACTGAGATTAGAATACAAACGTTATTGTGTGGATAAATATCTAATTTAAGGTCTGTTCTCTTCAGTCTAGTACAGGGGTTCCCAAACTGCGTGCGTCGCGACTCCACGGAGCGTCGTGGTGCTTTCCCAGAGGCGTCGCAAACCGCCACGGAAATGAAACGCATATGCTGCAACTGGCGAATAAAATTCATTTCAGAAGAATTTAACATTGTAGAAAAGAAAAACAGAAATGGAGTAAACAAATGCTGTGTTTTTATATTTTGAAAGGCTTTCTGCAAGAAAAATCTATTCAAGATTTGATGCTAAGTTTACAATATACTTTGTCGCATTTATAGATCTTAAGCATACAGTTTATATATATTTTTAGTGAATTTTAATCAGAAAAGCAAGTTCATCCGTCTTATTGATTGTACGTATAAATAAATACCTTCTCATTTATTCCGTCGGAGCTACACTTACCCAAATAATATAACATGTAAAGGGTACGCACTATAAAAAAGATTGGGAGCCCCTGGTCTAGTACATACAATTCCTGGAACAGTCTAGTACATACGATAATTTGTATGTCTGTTTTTCAATAAACTAACCATAGGAAAACTCTCTTTCCCTCTTAACTTTTGAGACCTAAGTAAATTGCGTATTGAAACCGGTTCATTCATTTTTAAGAGTGAGTGAGAAAATGTTGCAACTACGACAATAGTTTATCTAGGTATACGAATTCAATAACAAAACAAATATTTTCGAAGAGACACTCGTCTGGCTAATAACGCTCGGATGAGTTGAAGATAAACATGAAAAGCAAATAAAATATTTTATGATATTTCTTATACAAATGTTAGAAGAATCGATGATCAATATATACGAGCGCTAACTTCTGTCAGTGGCTTTGCCTGCATGATAGTCGGAAACTATCCCAAGGTAACTTATCCTGGGGATATAAAGTATCTTATCTCATTCTCCAAATTCCAATTGAACTCAAAACCAGCAGTCTTGATGCAGTTAGTGACATCAAATCTATGACTGAACTAAAGTAAATGCCACCAACTGTACCGCTTATTAGTCGGATTTTTTTAGTCCATTTCGTGTTTTTTTTTTTTTTGAATTAGTTATTTTTGCCATAATGTATACCAGCTACCAAACACCACCCTTAAATATGACCATGCACTTCTGGAACAGCCTGTATATAAATAATTTATATATTTATTTATTTTAATTACTTATGATCATATAGGAACATAACGAATCCGTCATATCTGGTCAAACTGGAAACTAATCTTGCAATTAAGGAAGATATTGTGTGGAATGCTGACACACAAATATGCTAACGGGAGATGCTATCTTACCCTATTGAATTTTTTAAATAGGCAGTTCTTTTATAACCTACTCACCTATTCGTCAGTTATGTTCAGTGCTTTCATAGTTTATGAACTAGGTAGCGTATATGTCACCGGAGAAAAGCAAACTCTGTAAGATTATAAAATAACTTGAGAGATTGTAAACTCTCGATAAATTGTCAACTGAACTAATGGAATACTATTTTACGCATCAAAATTTGATAGTCTATAACCTCGCGGAGTAATTCCGAGAAATTGTGGACTGACATAAACTGTCGACCAATCAGCTGTCTGGTCTAAAGTTTATCTGTTTTGGTGTGATAGTTAAATTGGAAACTTGGCCCTTCACTGGTCTTTGTTTTCTCTGAATAGACCAATAGATTGGTCGCCATTTTATGTCAGTCCACAATTTCTCGGAATGACTTCGCGAGATTAAAGAATATCAAATTTTAATGCGTAATAGTATTCCAAATGTTCAGTTGACTATTTATCGAAAGTTTACAATCTCTCAAGTTATTTTATAATCTTACAGAGTTTGCTATTTTCCGGTGACATATATTCGGAATACACACGATTTTGTACGGAACCCTCGGTGCGCAAATCAGAATCACACTTGTCTAGCTTTCCTTCCGTTTTCTTTTCTTCTTCTTTATATATTTTCATCTTATATCTAAGAACAAAACTTGCTTATAATAACCAGTCTATTTTTACCATACTTTAAATAAGTGTAATTTGAAAGTACAAATCTCAGATCAAAGATGGCCTTTTGTTTAAAATTGACAGTTTGCGCACGTCAACAGCTATTTTGACGTTGTGGTACCCAGGTTGAGTTATTGACACGGGCAAGGGCATAGGAGATCGATCAAACGATATTATGCAGCAATCAAACATTCTGAATAACACTGAGAGATCAAACCAAAAAGAGAGAAAAGAATAATAATATCTTCGGTTGGGGTTAATTTTTTTTAATTTTTTTTTTTCCGTTGACCTCTTCTTTGGTCACTAGACTTANATATTATGCAGCAATCAAACATTCTGAATAACACTGAGAGATCAAACCAAAAAGAGAGAAAAGAATAATAATATCTTCGGATGGGGACTTTTTTTATATTTTTTTTTTCCGTTGACCTCTTCTTTGGTCACTAGACTTAACGATATGGCTATTATTAAAAAAACTTTCAAATTTTTATAGTATTATAAATCACTATACAAGCGTTTATTTAAAAAAAAATATATATAAATAATTTGAGTCCAAAAATCAATGTTTCCTGTTTATTTTTTAATAGCGTCTGTAGTTTTTTTCCATGCCTAAAACGGTTTCTTGTAGTTAAATATTGAACTACTGACTAATATTATACCGAAGCTAATCCAACAAGCGGATTAGTGTAAACATGTAGGAGGAAAACCAATGTTTGATTTTTTTTTATTTTGTTGATTTGATTAAACTAAAAAGCATGTCTTTTAGTAGGCGGCATTTTGAAAGAAACTACTTAAAATATTATGTTTAATTATGTTTATGTACAATACAATTAATAATTCATTAAAGATACCATAAAAATTAATCATAAACTTTTTAACGTTTTCTAATTTAACTATTCTGAACAGAAATCCTAATATCTTTATACAGAATTTCAGAATTGGAATAAATTTCTGATTTCTTTATCAAAACTCGTAAAAGGAGAATGCTATTCGTTTCTGACCGACGCGATGCAATCATCATCAAACATACTTTTGTAAGGTAGTTTACCGATAAAAATCCATTGTTTCCATTATGTAAGGAGAAAAGTAAAATAGTGTGTCGGACCACAGACTATATAATAGAGTGGCAAATATAAAATAAGTTATTGAAATATCCTAAAATTGTATTGAAATAACAAAATGACCGTTCTCTCACAAACACCTGTTGATTATTTCTATGCTGTGAATTTATGTTTTTTTTTTGTGAATTTGAGCGTCATAAAGAACGTCAAAATTATAGGTTTTTTTTTAAATTATATTGTTAAGCGGCTCGTGTTTGGCCATTATCTCACCCGTCGGTAAGTGAGTCTAAACTGGCTATCTTTAGAAGATATATCCAGCTAGTTTTTTTGCACCATAGATAATATTTATGATTTTGAAACATTCGCAATCTGTCAAAAAAAGCCTCAATTTTCATCCTCTGCAGTTAGCCAGTTTTCCGCGTCATAATGTTTATTGTAACATAACCTAACTTTTCTGAAGGTTAATTTGGACAAACGGCGGCCATTTTACATCAAATCAAAAACGCGCTAGGATATTACGCAAACACTATAATGATGCATTTTTTGCAAGACGCAGTTTGAAGAGTAATTTATGAATTTATTTTATGCTTTGTTCCAAAACCATTTTGTATTATTTTCTTACCTAAAGACACAGTATGTTGATGTGTTGAAGAACCAGCAAAGACACACGATGAGAAGAGCCTTCTTCGAAATAATAGTGGGAACAGAGTAGGCGTAAATTTTCTGTCTCTAACTAAAAATTTAATCACGTTCATAGTTCGGGAAGTCAAAATCCTTATTTCCTCGTCGCATACCGACCAAACTCGGTAACGCTTATAAATCCTTGCTTATTAATTTTTCATGGAAAACATAAAATTAGCTATAGTCAACCACGAACATCAAATGCAATGTTGTCATGCATGAGCTGTTGAATGTCATATGATTCATCATTGGTATTAGAAATACAAATTGGAGGCAAAGTGCTATTAATAGGTAACATACTCCTCTTCCTAGCATTATTATCCTCAACGCTGAGGGCAGTGCAATTTTCTTGAACAACTTTTAAGCCGCGTGTCCACTAGGCAACATTTGACGCGCAACACGTGACGCTCAACCTGTTCGGTAACTTTGCGCAATAGCGCCAGCTGGCGCACAACATGAAAACGATACTTAATAAGGGTTGCTCATTGCCGTTAAACATGATGAGCAACATTTTGTGCATCATTTCGTGCGTCAAATGTTGCCAAGTGGATACGCGGCTTTATGCTGCATATCAAACGGCTCATGGGCCACAACCACAATGTGATTCCCAGTAAATGTGTGTGTGGCGACATCGCGGCAGACCCAGGCGAAGATGGCGGAACAATCATGATGCCTATCGACAAGATTGGTCCACGCTTTCCGAAACCGGGAGGAATGGAAGGAAGAAAGGGAGTCCTTACAGATATATGAATTTAAAAAAAAAAAAAAAACATATTTTTGTACTAACATAGCTTAAAAGTTTGTATAATACTAACATAATATGGATCAAGGTCTGAATTTAAGTATTTTTAATTTTTTAATATTTTTTTTGCTCTGCAAGTGGCACAGAACGGACTTAAAATAAATAAATAATATAACTGTTTTGCTATTTTTCGAATTTTGTTTAACTAATTATCAAATCTTGTGGTTACCTAGAATGTCGTCACGTCATTCTAGGATTTTTTTTCGTAATATATAAAAAACGAACCTAAAACATTTAGGTACACGTCTTTAGATCGAACTCTGAGATGTCTTTTAACTTTTATCAGAGATATCGCTTTGACGTTCAGATCGCTAAAACGATTTTATTTTCAGAGGCAATCTTAACTTCGTTATAACACTCAGCTTTTTTGTCATCATCTTACCAGATTTTGTAGAAATAGGATTTCGTACTTTCTATCTCGCGTAAAAATTCAAGGTTTTCTTTATAAGTGAAAAACTACGCAGGATCTTAGGCCCGCAACATAAATCAGTAAACGAATTTGAAAATGTTTTTGTCAATTGTTTGCAGTTGAGAGAGACTTTATTTTCTAGATCAGGTGTTGCTACATGTTACTTGCAGTGTTAATAGACCTTATTGTTGAGAAAAACTATTAAAATCTTCCTTTCGTACTAATTACAGTTTTCAGAAAGCGGCCAATGACGGTTTCCATCTGGCAGTCTATGTTAGAAAATACATAATGGAGAGGTCTCACAAGTATATTAAATTTTTACCTTTCGAAGTAAAAGTTGAATATGATATATGTATATATGATGATAAAGATGGCAGTCCTATCATACGCCTAAATTTGCATTTATCATGTTTTTGCAACTTATTTTTATTATTTATTGTTATTTGTGTGTTATTTGGATCTGGCAATAAACAATTTCATTTCATTTTCATATTTTGAACTACCAATGAAATTTGTCAAAGATTAATAAAAATACATGAGATTTTGCAGTTTCAATCTTCTTAATTACCATTTCGGTATTTAGCTACGTAAGCAGTGCAACCATGAGAACGAAAACCGACATCTAATTTTATGCAAACGTTTGGAATTAAAAATCGTTAGTTAAAACACAATTATTAACATAGAATAACCCGACTNAAAATCGTTAGTTAAAACACAATTATTAACATAGAATAACCCGACTAAATAGAATTTTATTATAATAGTAAACTGTCTGGCGTGGAAGCAAGGTTAAGACTGTATAATTATAATATGAGTAAGTATTTATTATACAAAATTGCGAAATATAATACTATGATAAAATGAGAATTAAATGACTGAATTTATCGTTCAATCAAATTGGGGGACAACCGAAACTGCATTTTAGTTTAATGTGCAAACCTTGATATTGAGCAAGATTATTTGTTACGAAATTTTATAATCCAGTGAATGACAAATCATTGGAAAAATCAATGACAGTAATTTCTTAATCTTATAAATAAAATGGAGATGAATGAATGAATCTCCTTTTTTTAACTTTAATTATAATCTTGGTTCGTCCTTTTACGTATTTCTTACGTGATAAGTATCGTCTTTAAAACTCACCAACATTTAGATGAGTTCTAACTCCATACCTAATTCTATCATTCATTTGAAGTAAGTATATGAATTCTAATTCAACAAATGACCTTACCCGCGAAGGTAAAACAGTTTGCTTTTTTTTTAAAGACGAAAAACTCGTTTTAAACAGTATTTATAGGAACGGAGTCAGTTTGCAAGTATTATCGTTTTCAGACATTGTAAATTTAAATTCCTTTGTATGTAAATTTGCATAATCCGCGTCAAAAACAAGCCACGTACGTTTGTACAGCTGAATCCAACAAACCAGCAAACAGGTAACGATCATCGCATTCAATATAATAATTTTAGAACCAAATAATATTTTTGATTAATCACTTGAAAACCGGTTCAATTTGGTCGATCACAAACTCACAAAAAATATTTTTTCACTTCACTAAAACCACCCTTTCTATCACTGGAAGGTAACTCCTCAATTTTACGAACACTGGATTTGTTTTTATTCAAATTGAAGCGCGCGAAATACGTTAGCGATTTTCCCGCGTAAACAAAATGGCGACGTGTACGCCCCCCGCAGCGGTGCAGAGCAGACTGACTAAGTAAAGGTGACGCTTCACATGATCAGATCACGTCGTCGTTGGGTTATATATTTTTGCTACGAATGTAACCTTAACGCGACCGGTTTCAAAGCCCGTTAATATAATAACTGCCAAAAATAACATAGAATACGAGTTGTTTTCATAATTTTGTGGAACAAGTATTATTTTGCTGCGCTTGTGAATGTGACGTGGTTGGTAGAGTACAGCAAATTTTTAAATTTGACTTTTCCTGTTCAATCACCATAGAGCTGTTTAGTGAATGAATTTGTGTAATGTTTTACGTTTTTGGCAAAAATCACTTTCACAGCTTTTATTAAAACGTTATTTATCTTGCAACACAGTTATTATTATCAGTTTGTTAGTGTCAGTTTTCACATTTATTAGTTTGGCTGACATTATTAGTATCATAAATAGTTGTTCCTAAGACTGGTTAGTTTGTTCAAACTAAATTATTACTATTGTTTAGATTTCCGTTATTATTCCAAATAAATTCAAAATTTGGGGCAATATTTTTTACACGTACAGTGCCGCGAACATGAACATTGATGCATACACGTAAACTGGCAAGTAAATAAAAAACTACTGTAGCACTATTTGTGGTACCTACATTTTTTTAAATGTTTTATTTAATTTTTTTAAACTGAATAAAAATATCTAAAAAACGGTTTTATTAAGAGTCTCTCAAAAACTAAATCTTCGTTGAAACGTTTTTTGTTTTTGGGGATAAACATGCCAACACAAAAGTAATCTTACTGTTTGTCACGTCAATCAGGATAAGACCTTATTTCCATGACTAGTGAAGCGAGTAATAGAGTTTTGGAGAGAAAGGGCGGGAAATATTTGTATCTTGTAGATTCCAATTTTATTGTGGTCTGTTAAATTCAATGTTGTAGTACACACATATAATGTATGCGCAAAATTTCAGTAAAAGTGTATATTTGTTGAGCCTTATTAAGTAGAACTTAAAAATGCCTTACTTTTTAGAAGTGTGCTCGAGGTTGATAGAAGTTTGGTTTTACATTAGCTAAGGCCTAATTAATACAGGTGACAAACGACAGGTGGGAATCTGAGAATACACGTTTTGTAAAATTCCTTCACATTTTCTACTATACAGAGTGAACAGAACCTGTCGCAAAAATGTGACAATTACGTATTTTTAGGATTCCGTTCATCTGAATGAAAAAAAAATGGAACACTTATCTATCTGACCGTGTATCACAGGCAATTTGCTTCAAATCTACAGGACCAACTAAATTGAAATTTGTTACAAATATGACCTAAACACGGATACATAACGTAAAATATTTTTCTTATTGGGTAATTTGGCTAAATAATAACAGCCGCACGGGTCGATCTTCAAGGTTAAGCAACGCTTGCCGAGGACGGTCTGTGGATAGGTGACCATCTTAACATATCGAGATTCCTCTCTGCCTTT
>NDFZ01003766.1:0-10935 GCA_002192655.3 Mamestra configurata
TTTTGAATCAACATGGCATGTCTACGAAATATAGAAGAAAATCGATCTTTCCCCAAAAGTGAAAGGTCGTACCAACCAAGTTTATGGGCTATAATACGTCTTCCCATAAGCAGCAAACGATCTTGCACAAATAAATGCATGGTGGTGTGAACACCATAAAACTTCGCCTACTTACAGCTCCCCTCATTCGCCGAAATTGAGCGAGTTCCCCCATAGATAACACTCCATTCCCCCGAGGTGCCATTTACAATGCAGATCGTAATTGGGGCACGGGAAATTGGTCGTTAGCTGCCTATCATTAAGGTCCCTGGCGAGCGCAGCGTGGTGTTGGTGAACACCCGCGCTGCATTAATGTCGTCAGCTGTATAAGAAACTCGTTGCAATATTGATTAGTTGTCACGAACATGCTAGTTAATAGTTATGATCTGTGGGGGTGAGATATCGAAACTTACTACATTCGTACTACAAACTTTGAATCGTATTTTAATGAGTTTTTCTTATCAATATTGAAAAAGTATCGAACTTTTAGAAAAGGCAACCATGTCTATTGAGATTTCTGCAGCGAGCCTCAATAGCCTAAATACTCGCCACATCTGAATTATTCCATGTTTCTGTTGTTCACACAGAGCCGCGTCATCTCCCCGAGGGTTCGTAATCTAGGATTTCTTTTTCATTTACTTTATTTTGTTGTAATCTAACGTTACGAGTGCTTCGCAGTTAAATCTCTACGTGAGATACAATTCATCTGCATTTCTTTAGCGAAAATTACATTTTTTCTAAAAGGGAATTCGTTCTATTCCATCGAAGCCAATTTAGGGAAAACTGCTATCTATTTTCAGACTAGATTTTGGGAATTTTTCGTTAGTCTCGGAATAATAGATGAACTTAATAAATGGCTGTGTGTATAGGTGCGAAATGAGTATTGAAAAAAATATAGAAAATGTTCAAAAAGGTCTTGTAACACGTAAACTATGTTGGGAGAGGTTGCGGAAAAGATATATTATACTAATTAATTATTACTAGCTATGACCGCGACTTCGATCACGTGTATGTCTAAAGTAAAAAGGTGTCGTATATATAAGATGTACCAACAGTCAATAATATCCTAATATCCAAAAATAAAAATAACAAGGTATTAGTAATTTGCTAGTAAATAAAACAAGTTAAACAATAAATCCATTTACTATTTCTGTGCAGGTTTACACTTGCCCAGTATACAGTAAACGGACTGTTTATTTTGCACGCTAACGTTCTGAGGACAGTGTTCGTGCTACAGCGGACCCTGTTCATTATCGATGCAGCTCTTTCCTAATGATGTAAAAGAAATCATTGATTGAGCATCCGAAAACATTGCGGAAGCACCTCAGTATCTGGGTTTTTTCAACNACTATTTCTGTGCAGGTTTACACTTGCCCAGTATACAGTAAACGGACTGTTTATTTTGCACGCTAACGTTCTGAGGACTGTGTTCGTGCTACAGCGGACCCTGTTCATTATCGATGCAGTTCTTTTCCTAATGATGGAGAAGAAATCATTGATTGAGCATCCGAAAACATTGCGGAAGCACCTCAGTATCTGGGTTTTTTCAACACTGCCCTCAGAGCGTCATTGTACTAAACGCGCAGGGCGTTGTAAGCCCGCCGTGTAAAGTTGATCCACAGACTGCAAGTGTATATATAAAATAACTTTAACTTCGGCAGTCGGTGTTTTTGGTTGTTTTTTCGTTTTTTGCCACCGACGAAGTTTTTTTTTCACTTTTTAGTGGTTCACATGTCTTTACCCCTTCACAGCGAACCGGCGTGATGTTATGTTATGAACTGGTGTAAGCAACAGACAGATATGAGATTTCAGCAATCCCAGTCCATTTGCTATCATTTATTGAGGAGTTCCGTTGCCTATCTCCGAAGTTCTTCATCAGATCTTCACCAAATTGAAATGGAACCACTCCGAGAAAGTACTCTTCCAAAAACTCCAAATCGCTTCAAGTGTGCCTATAAAATTTTAAAAGTTCTCTCTATTTCTCCAGGATCCCATTATCAGATCCTGACTTGATGATCATGGGATCACCAGGGAAGTATACCCATTCAAATAAAAAACAAAAATCCAAATCGGTCCAGCCCTCTTCGAGTAATCGGGAAACATACATAAAAAAAGGTTCCGACGAATAGAGAACCTCCTCCTTTTTTTGAAGTCGGTTAAAAAACAATCACATCGAGTTATTTAATTTACTTGTTTATCTACACAAGTAAATCTCGCGACAAGCTTTTATTTCATTAAAAATCTTTTTAGTGCATTTAAATAAAAGCTTGTGTTTTAAAAAGGTTCTTTTCCTTTTCATTTATTTCTTACGTTTTAGATATCGCTGGAAACGTTTCTCACAAATTCCAGACGGATTGGAGCAACGGAGTTTATGTTCAGCATCTAATTTTTGTAAAACTCGCATTTTTTATTTTTAGTAAGTCCTTTCATTTGATACCCATATTGTAGGCAAGCTTTATGCTTGCCTACAATATGGGTATTTAACTTAGTCCGCCATATTAAATTACCGAGACTACGAATACGAGTTTAGAAAAATTGATGCTGAACATAAACTCCGTTGCTCCAATCCGTCTGGAATTTGTGACAAACGTGTCCAGCGATAACTTAAAAGTAAAAAATAAAAACCTTTTTAAAAAACAAGCTTTTATTTAAATGCAATAAAAAGAAAAAAAATCCTAGTGTGGGGCAACGTTTTAGAAACAAAAGAAAACAAAGAAATATCAGGTTAGAAAGTAAAACATGCTTATATTATCCCTATGCAACGTCACGTATATTCAAAAAACTCTCCGATGTGAATCAACTTACACTATTCTGCTGACTCTCTGCAGTGCAGTAAACATGAATATATCAAGCATACAAAGAATAATGTTTTAATTATTCAACGGATTATTTTATGGAAATTCAAAGACACGATACTTATTTTTATCGAAGTGTAGAATTTACTAGACTTGAGCCCTTTCAAAGCCGTCAATGATAATCTAATTCATCTCAACTAATTTCGCAGCATTCTTGTAATATTTAAGGTACAAACAAAAACAGAATTCATTGTAATTTAATCATTAAACCTTTGAGCTCAAGCTAAGAATTTTAATTCAGAAGTCTAATTACATTTTTCACGCAATTATAAAATCTTCTTCTTTGAAAGTTTCAAAGCGATGGCGGTTCAAAGCAATTCTTTTTACTGCATTAATAACGTGACTGAGAATAAACTACGCATTTATACGGTTTAATTCATTGAATATTTTATTGAATATATTTATTGTAAAAATATTCTTTTGCATTTCAGCAAGTGAAACAATATCATTTAAACATTGTCTATAGGGATTGCACGACTCTAAAACCGGCAATCTGTCAATCCAGTATTCTATGCAATACCTAGGCAATGTATAGAATACCTAAAATTCAGGTAATGCATAAAATATTATTAGTTTTATACTTTGCCTAGGTATTCTAAATAATACCGAATGCGCAGCTGACAGTGTGTGTCAAAGACGATAGCAGGGAAAGGGGAGACGTGCAGGGGCAGGCAGTAATGTGACGAAAATATATGTCTGTGGTAGCCATATCGTAGAATATTGGCAATTTCATGAAATGTTCACCCCAAACCTAACCTCGACGACTGTTTCTGTCTGCAGGGTTTAAAGTAACCTAACATGAATTGTATGACGGGAGCTAAGAACCTAACCTATCCGTATCGGGATCCCCAAGTTCCCTGTGTCATTAGTTTCCAACTGACTGACTGACTGAGCTGGGCTAGTCATTAAACGATATCGAACCAAGTAAATTTCCTAGCTGTTTAATTAAATGCCGAGATGTCACTCAGGTCGCTAATTAGACGGCGCCGTTTAATAAAAAGCTAGGCTGCTAACTAAACGGCGTACTTAGCTAGTTGGCTGTGACATACATGTACATTGATAAATACAGGCCAACATCTATGTATTTTACACATTGCCGGAGGACCAGTAGGTACTCTATACCTTGGAATTGTGTACATTACCTTGGTAAAATATATAATCGAAAATGATATTCATAAAATTTTATACACATCACCGAGTTATGACATACTGGCCTTTTATTTAGGATGGGAAATCATCAAATGACTCCTTCCGCTCTGGGCGGTGCGGGAGAGAGTGTCAGACTCTTACTGACTAAAACTCTTCCGTGTTCCTCCAAATGCCCTCTGCGTTCCAGAGCCGCGGTGGTATAGAATACCTGAATTATCCAGATTTCCGGTAACATATACAATATACCTATATTGCACTCAGTACTCATACATTTTCTTGAAGAAATAATTTCATTTCTTTGAAGCGTTCCATCTAATGCTGTGTATTTACTTGGCGGCGAACACTTTTGCTATTACACTTCGCAAGTTAAATGCGTTAGTCTTTTCAGTGCAGTGATCCGTACGTTAAATAAATATAATGTGAAATAATACGTTATTTTATTGCAAGGCTGAAATTAAAAAAATATATAAAAGTAGAATAAATATTGTAGACATGTGTTTCTTACGAAGTATGAGTATTACTTTTTATTGATGAATAATGTGATTTGCCAAGGGTGTGCTTCAAAAGAAAATGTAGTAAGTAACCAAAAAACAAAAATTATGCTTTGAAGACAAAAGATTTACACAGCAGACGCATGTGGAATGGAAGACGTCCAAGACATAGATCTTATTACTGATGTTCTTCAGAACGACCAGGTGCGTAGTACTTGCAACCAGTGATATCGTTATTTTTACTATAATCCAGCGATGTTCTGTAGTTTCTGCCTACCCCCATTGCAAAATGGTGTGAGATTTTTGTTACGTTGTTTTTCAGTTTAAGAAAAGTTTTTCCCATGCTTTGTTTGTAGAAGATAAAACCTGTAATATTCCAAAGAAATGTATATTGAAACCTGGCAAAATTATTTGCCCGTGCTCGTCTCTATGTTGCATATTAACTTTATGTGTGTGAGAGAATAAATTTTGCGTTTTTCGTTTTCGTCCTAAATCAGCACGGTATAAAACGAGAGTATAATAGAAGCAGTTGTTTGTTGTGCGCATAAATCAGCAACTTTGTGCGCTGCGATGCCTCCCCTGCCTGCCCTGGACCACCGGCGACTGGCGACCGGCGACCGGCGACCGGCGACCGGCGACCGTGCGGCTAGCACCAACACTATTTGTCTCACTTTATTTTTCATTTCTTTGAAACATACATACCTTCAAAGGGTTTTTGCTGACATCTGGGAATTTTAGAAACAATTTAGTATTCAAAAAGATATGCTGACTTAAATCTCCTAGCATATTATTTATTGTGATTTATTCAAATTTTCTTCAAAAAGAAACTAAGTATTCCCTTGAGTGTCATGAAGAAAGGGTCTCTTTTTGTTCTCTTTAGCAAGACTGGGGGCATCATACACTCGACTCTTGATAATATCTCTAAAATTCGAATCTTTCACCTGTACTTGACTTTTTTTATTTGTTAGACAAGGTCCAACCTTGTTAACTTTAATAAGGACAAATCCTAGCCACAACATCTTCGTTTATATTACCCAATTAATCATCAAAGAAACATTGTAAAATCGAGCAGTGAGCATCCCAATCTCCGGGCGACTGCTCGCCGCTCGTAAACCGTCCTCAGTCCACACCAGCACGAGAAAGCTTGAAATGGAAGGGTACAAAACATCATAGCTCAGAAGATCAGCTCCGTGTGACTAGCGAAGACTGGCATACGCACACATAGACGCGTAAGCACAGCGAGCTCAAACGTCAGCCGGCTGCGAGTGCACTAGTACTCGCTGTACGTGTAGTATGTCTATGTGTGCCTTCGTGTTTGCTCGTTGTATCGAGCTGGCCTTCTGCTTCCAACTTTTTTGTGGCAAAAGGCTGCGCTAGGTTAAAATTGAATTTAATCCGAGCCTGAATTCCGAGCTAGTGGCAGTGCTGTGACCGCAAGCCGAACATGCGACCGACGCCTTCCGAACGAAATCCGACCAATTACGTGATCAAAAAGTGTCCAAGCGACGTATTATTTGATGGCAATTTGTTGCACAATTACATATGGATTTGGTGCAGTTTTTGCAATAAAATTGTACTTTTCTTGGTCTCATGTCCAGCTGGTGGCTGCGTTATCTTCTCTTTTTGCTAGGAACGTAAATTGAAAAGACCATAATAGTTTTGCCAGCGTGGTTTCTAGATGATCGACATTCCCATTTGTCTTACACACCCTAAGAATCCGATTTGCTGAGCTTTGTGTCCAAGAATCAGTTAGCTCAGTGCGTACAGTCGAGATCTCTCAAATAATACACTTGTCATCCATCTAAGCGCCGCTAAGCAAACGTTTGACAATTTATCAACTCAAGTCGGAGCAATAAATTCAAAGGATAGTATTTCTGGAGGAATGTCAAAGTTTAAGGAGTATCAGATATAACAAAGTGTAACTTTCATTGATGGGGTGTTATATTTAATACTCGTTGGGGGAGCGGACGGTGCGAGGGCAGCGCTCTCTGGCGGTGAGCGCGCTGCCCTAAAGTTTAGAAATATTTGGAGCTAGGTTTGGAATGTCAGAAACTCGACTGAATTAAAAAAAATCTTATGTTTTTATTTATACAAGTAAAACTGGCGTGTATGAATAAAACAGGTACAGTTAAGGACAGCAATATATAAAATACATGGTGACTGTCCATTCATTCAATATAATTTAAGGGTGAAAGTCATGTACCCGTGAATGTAAATAACTTTTGACTCCGGGATCAGCAAAAATAGACACACGACTGATCCTACACGGGTTTTGTTTTTCCATACGGAGGCTTGGAACCCTAAGAAAGAAAAATCTTATTACATTTAGGTTATCTACATAACTGGTTAAAATTTAGGAAACTGGAAAAATCCCGCAGCACCTATTTACCCTCAGCAACTAAAACCTAGAGTAAAATATATTTTAAGAGAGATTATAAAAGAAAGATCTCAGAACCACTACAAAGAAAAGCGTTAACAAAGAAACAAAACCGATTTCAACAAAACCGACTACCAAGAAACACTAGATTTTAGAAGTAATTAATTAAATTCCTTCAAACCTTAATGAGTCTCACTAAATACAAGTTTGGAAGCAGTCCGTCTAGCCGGTCCCCTCAGAGAACAGCTTGAAGTAATCCAAATTATCCGTCATTACGGTCGACAATAGACTCCCGCACAAAAGCTGCGGAGTTATTGTTTAGTAAAGTTTTCTATTATTTGGAAACTAAAGACTCTTCAAACAATCTCTTATTAATTACTGCGGGAATCAAAATATTGTGAAGACAGGTTTGTTCGCACGAGCCGTTTTGTGCCGACACATGCTTGAACATCCATACATATCGATGTATGTTCCTACAATAAAACTTGTTTTCACAATATTTTGACTTAAAACTCATCGGAGTTTCAGACAAATCACGTCTTGTACTGTTACATTGTTATATCTAGAGCTATTTCCTTTCATTGGGTTTTTCTCCACGTAGGCTAGGCATAGTCTTAACGTAACTTCATTCAAATTCGTATGAAACAAATGCTTTTCATACAAATATCATTAAAAATGTGGAAGTGTATAATATGTTTCACTAGTTAGATATTTGCGGCTAAACGGATTAGGATGGAAATTCGGCAATTTGATAGATCACGACCTGGGTTAGAACAATTAGGATGTTTCAATGCCGTGGTACATTTCTGTGAGGTTATTTTTGAGTATGACGCAGACAAAGCCACTGAAAAAGGCTAGTTGAATTTAGTGAAACCAAAATAAACTGCAGACCTGATTGTATCATTACAATCTAAGATAAAATACGTCAAAAATATTCGTTACACAGTTAAATATTCGATAGTGTGATCGTAGCTCCATGATTGATTGAATCCGGCCATTCTGTTAGAACGTCGAAGGTGTATGAAAGTAATAAAAGCCTTCAGTGCAAAAGGGCCGCTTGACAAAAATTCTTAGAATCACGGGAACAGCTCTGCGCGGAACTCCGATATTTTATAGTCCAGCAAACGAATGGCGCTCTGTGTGGTTATATCGGGACGAGTGTGTGGACAGTGTCGAGTAATCTCTTTTCCATTTATGTGATCAAATCTTTGGTAGTTTGTGATAAAATGTACAATGTGGAATTGTTTTTAATCGGATTTAATAAATCGTAAAGCTTTGAGAAACTAATATTTTAAATGTGAAAGTGAGTTCGTTTATTTCTTCCGCTTTCACGCCCAAAGCGGCTAACCGATTTTGATGAATTTTGGTACAGAAATAGATAAGCACCTGGGGACGGTTATAGGCAACTTTTAGACGCACAAAGCCACGGGAACAAGCTAGTCAGTTATACAATTTCCCACTGTTGGGAATCAGACCTCTCTGTGGGACGGAGCGGGCCGGCCGAAGCACGAGTGCCATGCGGGCCGGTGGATATGATTTATGACAATAGAAGAATTTCGAGACATTTGATGTCATTTGGACCATTAATATATCCTGGGACAACTCACACACGGTCATCCGATCCCAAACTAGGCAGAGCCTGTGCTATGGCAACCAGACAACTGATAAACATACTTATATATTTCTAAATACATACATATTATAGACAAATTACACCCAGACACAGAACAAATGATCATGCTCATCACACAAAGATTTGTCCTGGGTGGGAATCGAACCCACGACCTCCGGTTTAGCAGCAGTCAGGGTCACTAACCACTCGACCAACAGGCCAGTCAATAATCTTTAACCTCGCATCTGTGTGGCTATTTGTATTTTACAGCGAAGAATAGAGTTTCTAATACGGTCTGTAAGTTTGACACCCACAATACTAAGTTCCATAGCCTGCTATATATCACAGGTTACAGAATTTTTTGTTCTAAGAAATTTCGGTTTCCTTACGATGTTTTGCTTCACCGTTTTGGAGAGCAGTGATGTTGTTTATTTAAATTAAACAAAGTATAGTGCCCAGTCTGATTACTAACCCGAGATTTGAGATACGTTACTTGAGACTGTTATCATTTTTTCTCATTGATGTGTGTGTGTGTCTTGAATAAACAAGGACTCTTTTTAAGTGCTGAGAAATTTTGCCTTTGGGCGAACGTCCAACAAATGGCCATTCATTAATTTTTCATCAGTTTCTGGTATATGTTACGGAAAACATACAAGACAAATATGGTTTATATAAAAAAAACATGATTCTTTTGGAATCGTTTTCGCGCGAGTCCGACACGCCGATGTTTATCTATACTACGAGAATGATTCGCAACTGGTACCTGCTGCGGACACAATCACTGCTCATTAGCAGCAAACAATAGAGTGCGCAGTAAATAACCTCCCGTACGGTGCGGAACAGGTGCCCGTAATAACCTATTAACTCAGAACTGCTAGAGTCAGCGCCGATAGCTGTAGGAGCCTTCCATTCACCGGTATATAGTGCTCCTTGGGTTTTATACGACTTGTAATGTAAACAACGTCTTGTGTTTCTGCAGTGGGACAGTTTACACGAATATGATATTGCTTTTTGATTAAGACTTTTCAAACAGGAAGGCATTGTCAACTAAAAATATAGGCTACGCTAATAGTGAAGGCTCTAAATCCTGTCTAATATTGTTAATGTAATAGTCGTTTTTTTTTGTACTCCCTCACCCCTAAATAGCCGAACAGATTGGAACCTGGAGACTGTTATAGGCTACTTCAACATAAGCAAAACCTAGTAAAAATAAAAAGAACAGTTTCCGAAAACTATAACAAAGTTTAATAAAAATCGATGCAAAGGCTAAATTGGATGAGTGCCATTCAATAGAATTTAAAAGCCACACATTGCGCCGTGTTTAGATAAATAAAATGGGATCGTTTTTTGTGGGCATCACGCGGCTACCTAAAGTTATTTTAGTGACTTATTCCAATAAACCCCATGAATATTCATGCAGCGAGTTATCTGTTGGAATATGGAAATTGGAGTTTAATCTGTCTTTTTATTATTACATCTACGGACTAATCTCCGCACTCTGCACTTTTTAACTCATTTCAATTACGTATCGATTTTATTAATTTTATGAGCTGTTAATTTCATGAGAGTTAAGAATCATAACTTTAGTGTGAAATTCGGTAAAAGTTTGACCAATTATCTCGAGTTTCGATGTAACGAAATGATAATGAGGAATCTGAGTCTGCGGTAATACCGTCAGTAAACGCAAACGTGGACGTTAGCGTCGGTCGTCGGTACTTAACCGGAGACGCTAAACTTATTACGACAACGAGCGTCGAGTTCATCTGCAAACTGCTTCTAACTGCGAGGCAGAGGTCGGCGCGTGACGTCACTAGCTGTCAGCATTGTTCGCAAGTTGTCGCTCTGCCTACGGTGCGGCACTCGCAGCAGTTTCACCCAGTTCCATTCAGCGCGATCCAGTTCGAACCGGCTCACGGCGCCCCCAACCAGTTAATTTAAGTTGCCGCGGTCTTTGAGTAATTGGTTCAGCGTTTACTCATTCATACGGCGGTCTATTTGCTCAAATGGAGTGCTGCAGGCTTTGTGTGCCGCTGACGTGCTTTACAATTGCCTGGATAATATTAAATTAAGTCCGCCAATTAAGATTTTCAGCTCGTCTCGGTGCCCGCGCATTTGCTATGCGACAAAGCGGAGCAGAATGAATAGAACGAGTTGCACGGAGGTGACGCTAATAATTGATATAAATCCTAGTTCACCACGTCGCGGTCGATAGAAGAAATGTGCTGACTTACTAGATTATGTAACTGCTTGCTCTTGTATTTCCATTCCACTTGGCTGTATGCAGATCCTAAAACGGATTCAATAAGTGTGTTCTAGTGACAATTTTATTGGAGTGCAATTCCAATTCAGGTTGAAATCCATCAGAAAGTTTGGTTAGTTGTGGCGCCGGAGCGGGCCGGGGCCGGCGCCGGG